>JALLAX010002651.1:0-10241 GCA_036939555.1 Discostella stelligeroides
GCCTGGCAATAGCACCGTCGTCCGCCCGAAGAGGCGAGAACTGCACAAAGGGTCGCTACCAACCTCAGCGACGTAACTTTCATATTCTACTGTTGTTGTTCGATTCAAAGGTCCCTATCTCAACATGATGAAGAGTGGAGTGCAGGATAGATGACGTTGCTGTCGTCGCTCGGCGTATTTTCCCTCTGAATCTGCATGTACCAGATGAGTATTATTGTCCTCGCTCCGGCAACTTCGCTTCATGTAATCGGTTATCAGTATCAGTATCAGGTTTTTGTATCCCGACAGATCCCGACCCCTCCGCTGCGACGACGACGACGATCCTCCACATCATATTATAATCTCCTCGAAGTCAAAAAGGCGGGAGCGAGATGAGTGAGTGACGTCAGCTTCGCCAACAACTCAACTTCCACTCAATCAAGAGAGATCAAAGCAAGAGAGTGTATGTACCATACACAGCCATACACGATAAACACTGATAATAAAATAATTATCTACAGGATGCTCGGAAAGACGAGAAGTATGTGGGATTGAAAAAAATGGTGCCTGATGGATTTGCTACTCTCTCTCTGAGAGAGAGAGAGAGGTATGTGCACGAGGAAAGTAAAAGCTACCATACGAATACGAAGTAAGAGAATGGTGCTGGTCTACCCCACTCAATACAATAATTGACTCTTGAGAACAAGGGGAAAGGGGAAGGAGATGAAACGAATTTACTGTGAAGAACAAGGGGAAGGAGATGAAACGTACATGCGAGACATTAGCAGTTCATGGGAAACAGGATGCAGCTAATATTAACATTATTCGTCTACTAATAGTACCAATCTCTCTATAAAATCTCATGCGGATGGTGCGTTGTGAACGCTTTTTCTCAGTGTAAAAAGCTTGGAAGTCAATGAAGATGAAGGGGCGAGCTGTTTTGATGGCACTAGTACCTTGGCCTTGTTCTGCTTCTCTTCTTCTTGCTTACGAATCATAACCTTCTGCGCCGCTCGTTGAAGCAGTTTCACCGTCTGAAGATCAGCGTTAGAGCATAGCGCATATTCAATGGCACTCATCCCATCCTCATCTTCCAAAATCACAGAATCTAAGGATGCCTTCACAAGAATGTCAATAGTCCTGTACGATGGGGGTGGTCGAGGAGTTGTGTTCATGCTATTATTGTCCTCAAATAATTCACAAGAGCTATCGCACGCAAAGTGGAGAGGGGTGCGTCCGTCCATATCTTGCATCATGCACGCTTCGGGGAAGGCGTCGACCAGAACTTCGATGACAAAACTTGCTGCACATGTGCCAGCCATTACATGCAAAGGGGTGCGATCCAAACAGTCTCGGGCTCGTGGGGCGTCGGGACAAAGCTCAATAATTCGGAGGATGACGTGCGGAGGGGGGTTGAATCTTGAACATGCATGAAGGATTGTCATCCCGTTGAAACTACTGGATTCGGCCACGAGGGACGCCAAGTGGCGAAAAGTCTTACGACCTTCGGGCTCGGTCAAGAATGCGCGGTTCAATTTCCTCCAATCATTCGCCTCAATTAAACGAAACAGATAGGCAAGGGACGATTTAGAGTCCTCAGCGTTAATCTCAGTCGATGGTGACATCATGAAAAGGTTTGAGAGAAGATGAATGATGAAGTGATTTGTCTTTTGTCTTGTGTGTATCGTATGTTTGGGGTTTGGGAGGATGTTCTGGGTGTTCTGTTTTGCGGTCAGTGCCGCTTAGTTTCGGGATTGCACAGCCGCTGGTCTCACAACGGAATTCGTTTGATAAAAATTGTCTCACCATGCATGCAGTATTTCTTTGCATATTTCCCAACAAGTTTCCTGCGTAACAAGTCTCTCTTAGTACATAATCGCTCAAGACACACATCAGTGACTCACCATAATAAATTTATCTCTTCCTCTTCTTTTATCATTTTTTGATACTTCGCGCAAATACATAATGTCACACTTTTGCGATGACAGAGGATGACAGCTATTACTATTAGGGCAAACCCCGCCAACTTTCGCGAAAATACACAAAATACAACGTCAATGATCATCTATCTCCCTGCTAGGGACTCCCTGCCCATTACAACATGAAGCTAAATGATTATTCCTTCCCATTTGAAATGCTATGATTACATGATCATAGTGATGGATGCATCCTGCAAAGGTAAGGGTTGGGAAGGAGGGTTGGTGCTTTTTAAATGCATTTTGGAGGTGCAGGCTGTATGCAATTGACACAACATAGTCTTCTTATTCCAACTTCACATGACCCAACTAAGCCATTGCTATTGAACCACATTCCTCTGGTTAAGTCAGAACACAAGTTACAATCACTATTGCCCCCTCTCAAAATGATCAAACATTTCTCTCACTTAGTACAAGAGCCTTCATGTTCGTGTATTTAGAAAACCTAGTGGAGCTGGGTTGCATATTCCGGTTCCAGGATTCTGAAATTTGCCCCCCCAAACAGGAATAAATAACAATTCGACAGGTTGTTCCAGCTCAATCTATCGAAATTCCTGTGTAAATAGCAAGATTTTCTTCAAAAAAACAAATTCACAGACCTAGTATATCATGTAACTTAGCGATCAAATATGTTAATTTATTCCAGGGGCATTCCACATTCCTGTCAAAAATAGGTGCCTGAGCCAGAAGAATACTTAATCTCACAGGATTCTGGCCAAAATGTGCAACCTATTATTTGTTTGGGCAGATCATACAAAATCAGACATCAACATCAAGTGAAAAGAAGGAAGAGCCTGCTTTTTGTGGTCATTTTACCATCACAGGATGAAAAATTGAAATTAATAAGAAACAATTAAATTTTGATGTGCGCATAAGGGCTAACAAGCATATTAACAAAATAGATTTTGTGCTTATGTCATTCAAATTGGAGTTACAAGTTACAAGCAAGACCTCATTGCTTATCATCAATAATTCAGATGCAAAAGGATCATAATGGTAATGGTAATGGAGAATGATCAAAATTACAATCCCTCACAGCTCACTGTCACAGTGGAATGGGCTTTGAATAAATCAACAATCCTCATTCACAAAGTTGATTACTTCATTAAGATCATAGATATGGAATTACATCATTAATGGTGATATTTTCGATGCAGAGGATGATAGTGCAGAATATCATGATTGTCAGAGGTCTTTGCCCATCCTTCAGACCTTTTTGCCAATATTGTTGTTTGTTGTTTGTTGTCAACAACAACAGCAAAGGAAGAGGATGCCTCAGAAATAACACCACTCTTTGTGTGTTTGGAAGGAAAATGAAATGATGGACAAGAAAAAATTCAATTCAGCTCAATAATAAATCATTATCAACTGTGAAAGTACCATAGTCTTCCAGTCATAGATCTTTCAATAATTCAAAATAATACCCCCCACTCCCCACTCCTGACTCCCAAATCACAAAGACAACCAACAACAAATATTAGTTTCATTTTCATTATTTCCAAAGCATTACTTCAATTGATCATTGGTTCAAAGACATGTTTGGTAATATTTTGCCAATGGTGGAGACTAATCAATGTTTATCCATTGCCATCAAGATTGTGGTGCCATGACTGATAAATTTGTTGTCATAATCATTCCTGTTGTGGATATGACAAGCTAATTACTTCTGATGGTATCTCATTTTTTATGTTTTTGAAGTGGAACACTATTCATCAATCATCATTTCTTGCTGTAAGACCTATTATTACATACACAGTTCTGTTTATTTATCATCTTATTTGGGTTTGTGGCTGTCTTTTTTACCAAGTCTACGATACCAGATTGCTTGAGTTGAAAATCATAAAGCACAACCATGATCCCATGCACATGTTGTATCTTTAAGGCAAGTGCAGAAATAGGAAACACAACTCGTGCCATAAACTTCAGTAAGGTTTCAGGCCATGGTTTCAGTAAATAAAGAAAATTAAGAGAAAATCAAAGGTGTATGCAATCTCAGATCTTCAGACAGGAGAAGATGATAGAGAGATCGCCGTGTGATGGAGTTCTCTAATTTGGGCATTTGTGTCATTTCGGAGGTTGGAGAGTCTATCCTTCATTTCGTGTAAAATGGTTTCGATATGGTCTTCATCATCATCATCATCATCATCCTTTTCTCTTGTTTCGGTGATTGAAGCAGAATGGGATGACGGGGAATAACGATGGGATAGTGTCCATTTGCTATCTATAAGTCGAGCTGCACACAGATGAATGTGGGTGCGTTGATCAAGGGTCAAAGTTGATAGGTCGAGTAAGGCAATACTATCACCCCCGTAGTGCTCCTCGGTATCAGTGTCACACTTGCCGACAATCCCGGATTCAGTCCCTTCATTGCTGTCGCGAACCTTTGGTCCGTTAATGAATTCATCTGGCGAATATGGTGGAAGGTTAGCAACAAGGTAGTCATCATCAAAATCTGCGTCGTAGCCATCGACTGCTTCGCTATCCTCTACTTCAACTAATAAAGACTGCAGATGATCGAACAGTGGTGATTTTGTCTCAATGGTCTCTCTGCTTTTATCTCCATTTTCCTTTCCTGCAATATGCTTGTCCATCGGATTAGCAAACAGCTTCTGCGGCAAACTGCCCCAAACATAGTAACCACCATCTTCTTTTACCATATTTTCCAAAGTTTCTGACTGACATAAAAGTTCCAGTGACTTGGCAACCTCTTCCTCGCTTTCAAGGTCTTCAAAGTAATTAGACTCTTCCAAACATCTCCACATCTCAACGGTATTGCAAATTGCGGGCATACGATTCTCACCCTCTGCATATGCTGCATCCGAGTCAAAAAGTTGAGTTGGTATTTGATCACTTATCGTGTTGGACGGTGAAATACATACTCTATGTTCGTGTTTTTGTTGATTTAGACGTAAGAGTGCAGATGAAACTTCCTCTGCGAGCAAAGTGCGACGCTCAGCGGGCTTTACTGAGGGACGCAAGATTGAGTTGTACAAGGTATGCACGATACGCTGCCCTTCTTCGTAAATAAAGACACCTGATGACTTGTCTCTTGTTCTACCGTCATCAACGATATGTAGTTTATTAGTGAGATTGCGACGAAGGTTCCGTGGCTTGTTAGAGCCTGGATTGTGTGGGATGAATGCACCAAATCCCTTTACACTTCTCCTGGAGCATATTTGAAACGCTTTTTTTTTGTCTGAGGATGAGTCTGATGGAGCAGCACCACGTAATCGAGGAGACGCCGAGGCAATACCATCCTTCTTAGACTTTCGGCGTCTCTTAGCCTTCCCATCAACAATGTCAATCATAACCCCACTCTCACTGTAACATTCCAATAGATCCTTGCCAATTTTCGTTGTTTCTGACAAAGAGTCATTTGAAACAGTCTCGACTGGCGAAGAGGAAGAAGCAACTGGGACACTAGTTCTCTTCCGCAGGGGCAACACATCAAGCCGTAACATCTCCTCTGCCGCCTTGTCCAAAGTTTTTGTACTAAATGACGACAAATCCAAAAAGGAAGTTGGAGTGGCGGCGGTGGAAGAACCTCGGTCCATTGCCACCTTCCATCTTTTAGGACAAGCGAGAATTGCTTTCAATTTTGTGCTACTCTTATCCCTCCACCCCGACACTTTCACTTTAACCTCAATTGATATCGTGATTGGGGTTGTGATTATGGCCTTTGCGTAGGTTCCGCTAACTCGTCGTCCGCCCCCTCGTCCTTCCGTCTCTGGTGGCTGTTCTCGCGACTGATGCAATTGTTGTATCCGTGTCGTAGTTTTCTCTTTATCATGCACCCACACCGAATTAAAGACCTGTTCCAATGGCTTACGATCAATGGGAAATATAAGCCGCACATCATCGCTTGTAAAATGATCTTTGCACCAATTTTCCATGTTGATCGCATTTTGCCTTAAGAAAGCTAATTGCTTCATATGNGTTGGCTGATGCTGCTACATGATGGCACTGAGTCTTTCTCCCATTCGTGATGGATGCTGATAGTATTGCTAGCGTTTCTGGCAGTAGTTATGTCAACATTATCAGCATTGGATGTAGGTGACTGTTCCAGCAGCGCGCTGAAATTTTCTAAAATTGGGTACAAACTCTTTTGGCCACGTTGAATCTTGCATTCCAATGTATTTGTGGGAAGTTTCATGTAAGGATAGAACAGGGTCCGGGATGATGACAACCCATAAGAGGACAATGATTTTTCGTACTTTCGTAGTTTCAACAATCTCATTTCTTCTCGTTGTTTTCCTTCAGACATAATCCCACATGATTTTGATCGCGGTTGCTGTTTTTCAGGAGCGCATTGTTTGAATTGGAAAAATGATGCTGGTGGTTCAAACTCTCCATTATGCTTTTGCTGTTGATTAAGTAGATTACTGTCGCGGTGATGAACAATCTTTGCCTCCTTTATCCGAGTAGAATGCAACATGACTGATGATAAGTCGCCCCTTCTCAACTTCACGCTAGTAGCCGAGGAGGGTGATGCTGACGATCTGACTAACGACGTTACTTCCTTCGATTGCTGCAAACGCTGCTGAGGCTGCTTCATTGCTTCTGATGCATGCTGAGGATTCGACCTCGCCGTTCGTGTTCGTTTTACCTTTTTGTTCAAGCCAGCTGCAGGAGTGTCGCCCCCATGCTGTCGAAATCTTCCATACCTGCTGCATCATTTCCACGACCTCCACCGCGGTTCGCGGTAGAACCGGCTGGCGTATTTTCCTCCATACCCATAATTCCATCCATAATGGACCCCAAATCCAAATCCATATCTGCAAATAATGATGCAGCAATAGCGCTTCCATGACCCCCTCCTCCTCCCAAAGTGTCGGCGTTCAACCCCCCCATCGTTCCTTCTCCATCGCCACCCAGAAATAAATCGTCGAGATTTAGTTCATCCATCTCCATTGAACACAACTCTGGAGAATCCATGATGGCTATTGGGACTGATTATGAAACCCGAACGAATTTACAAAAAGCTATGAATATATCAAGGATAGTTGAATTAATGCACACTTTCAATGCTGTTCTACCATATGTCAAATTAAAGTAGCCTAATATTAGAAAAAAATGCCAGTGCCATAATATTATTCATCATAATATTATGATGCACCAGCCTAGCCCCGTAACACCCAGTGTTAGGCCGACCCTTACAATCGAACGAACGAGAAGCAGAATTTCTGAGCGATGTTCTCGTATGTAGAACTTGTACCACTTGGCGAATTTTCTCCTTTGATTAGCGAAACGCAACTTCTCGTCCGATGGACGAAAAGTCTCGTCGGACGAGTTGTGGTGCCACAACTCGTCCGACGAGAAGTTTGGACGAGAAGTGTTTTTTCCGATCCCGCCAAGACATTCGAATAGATTCCAATGATTCCAATAAACTAATCCCCCCCTCCCCAGTCAATAATTACAGATAATTACTACCGACCTAGGATGCCGCTTTTATCGTCCATCATCTCTAGAAACATCCCACGAACAATTCTACAATGTTTCTCCGGCGAATCTTCAATCGGGGATGTAGAACAGTTCATTCGATACAGTCGATTCCGTCGTGAACGATCAATATCGCGTCTAAATGCTCTATTTGATTTCGATGACGACAATGAGAATGATCCCGATGATCGTTCTCCTCCCTCGAAAAAGACAAGGCGCAAACGATGCACTGTTCCTTGGAAACCGAACGCCGATGACATCACCATTTCTCTCTTGCCAGAACAATCGAATTGGTACAGGTTATATGTCATCAACCGATGCCTAATGACAAATAAAAAATGCCGCGATGACTTCCGACGCCGCTTTCGTCTTCCTTATGAGAGCTATCGCAAGCTAGTAGATTTATGTCAAGAATACGGCCTGCAGGAAGATGATATATTTTATCGTTGGTGCGGTGCAAAGAAGAAAAACAACAAGAAGTCGTCACCAATCGAGTTACTTGTTCTTGGTTCATTGCGTTACATTGGCCGTGGTTGGACTTTTGATGACATCGTTGAAAGCACATGCATCTCTGCAGAGGTGCATCGTTGCTTTCTTCAAGCATTTCTTCACTTTGGAAGTACTGTGCTTTATTCAAAGTATGTCCTAACTCCCAAAAATGCAAGCGAAGCTAAATCACACATTGTCGAATTTGAAAAGGCAGGATTCCCTGGATGTATTGGATCTTGTGATTGCACCCACATCGCAACCGAGAAATGTCAATATAATCTGAAGAATGCACACACAGGACGCCACAAGAAAAATACTACAAGAACATTTAACCTCACTTGCAATCATCGTCGTCGTATACTTCATACTACAAGGGGTGGTCCGGGACGATGGAATGACCAAACTATGGTGAGATTTGATTCATTCATAACAGGATTACATGAGGGAACAGGTCTATCCGACATTGAGTTTGATTTATATGAATACGACAATGATGGAAATATTATACGCAAAAAATACAAAGGTGGGTATGTGATTGTTGATAACGGTTATCATGACTGGTCGGTTACTGTTCCTCCTTTTACTAGGACCAATGTCGTGAGAGAAATTCGATGGTCACGTTGGGTAGAGTCTATGCGGAAAGATGTCGAGTGCACATTTGGTATCTTGAAGGGAAGATGGAGGATTCTTAAATGTGGCATCCGCGTGCATGGAATCGACAAGGTTGACTTGATCTGGTTAACTTGCTGTGCTTTGCACAATTGGCTACTTGAAGTTGATGGATTGAATAAAGAGTGGACAGTGGACCGGTGAAGAAACGGCAATGTGTCCGGAGAGTGATTGGTTAGGAGAGTTGGGTGCACATGATTTTTCTGGTGTCACGCGGATCAACATTCCCAATAGTATCATGCGATTGTCGAATAATCTAACTAATCGGAACTTTGATGAGTCGGGGATGGGTCCAGGAGCTGATGTTGAGGATAATAGTGGTTTCAAAAATCTGTTCCAGGGCTTTCTCGCAATTAGCATTATAACTGGGGGTACTGTTACTGTCAGTGGGTGAGGCGTTGTTCCTTTGTTCTGATTGTAGTGATTTAGGTGAGTTGGGTGAAGTGGGAGATAACAGTACGTCTGAGTCTTGTAACATGCTCATAGTGGCAGGTGATTTGGAAGGCTGTAACACCTGAATTTCATCAAGGGGAGGAAGAGCTTCAAAGCGCTGACGTTTGTTGTAACGACGTTTGTACTCAAATGGAGATAACTCGACATAACTATTGCTGTCGGATGGATCAGAATCATCTTTCAGTGGTGGGTTTCTAGTGATTTTATTCTTGGCAGACCTGCGCGTCATGGCATGAGTCGTGATAGTCAAGCCTGTGGCCAAAGACAAGGGGCTTGTTTCATTGATGGCATTCCGATTTCCCCGACCACTTTTCTTCAAAGCGGCGTTCCGCTTCTCCTTGAGAGAATGTAGAAGTGCGGTACATCGGGCACGCCGAGCATCGGCGTCGTCATCGACAGCAAGCCCTAGATCAACATCATTAGCGCTGCCAGAATCAAGATCGTGGGAACGCTTCTTTGCGCGATTGGCTGCCCAGCTTTTGCCCTTTTCCGAGGGTTGTCTGGATCGGATGTTACTCGAAGACTTCATTGGAGGAGCATTGACGAGGGGACGGTGCTGGTATTAGATAATAATTTATCGTCGATCATCTCTGGGAAGAGCACATAGACGACCCGCCAAAATAAATGCTACAGTTCGTTCGTTTGCTTCCCGTTCATTGTAAGAAGTACTTCGGACAAAACAAGAATCTGACGGGAAGTAGCCTTTCGCTAAAAGAAAAAAACTTCTCGTTCGTTCGATTGTAAGGTTCGGCCTTACGTATCGTTCGGGTGTGGCACAAAAAACAATGGATAGCCATTAATTTTATTTCTCAGGCGTTTTTAGGTGTTTTCACTTTAGTACCAATTCCGCTGTTGAAACCCTTTTTTCCCGTCGATAATTTGTTAATGTTTGAGACATTAATTTTTTTCCTTTTTTTCATGTTTCAGCCATTATTATTGCAAACCTAGAGTGTAACAATTCCTACACAAACAGTGCTCAATTGTTAATGCTTGAAACATTAATGTTTGAGCCATTACAAAGATTGCTATGGTTCTACTACAAATTATCAAGCAGAGCTATTGATATGCAATGTTATGATTATGACAAAATAACAAGACCAATTTAATAGAGCCTTGTCGTCGTCGTCGTCGTCGTCGTCGTCGTTATTGTTGTCGTTATTGTTGTCGTCGTTGTTATTGTTGTTGTTATTGTTGTTGTTATTGTTGTTGTTATTGTTGTTGTTATTGTTGTTGTTA
>JALLAX010002660.1:0-10126 GCA_036939555.1 Discostella stelligeroides
GACAAACCCAATTAGCAAGAATTGCCACGCATGCGGCAGTACGGGATACAATGACCCTTTTTGAGTATCTGAAATCGGAATCGACTACGGCTATTGGAACTTTCATTGATTTGGCACTGGCCACACGTCCACCCAATATGCATGCAATGGCTTTATGCCCAATGGACACACCCTTCTTGATTGACAACCACATTCTGCGTGAGCACTTAGGACAATTGAATCAGACTTCGCCATCAGACCTGCGACGATTGGTGATACCATTCATCCAACGATTCTACTCAGCCAATTGGGAGTTATTGGAGCAATGCTTACGGATGGCAGATGACGTACTGCTTCCCCATTTCATTATGGAACCTGGTTCGCTACACACGTATTTCCTACGACGACAGCAGAGCTGTCAGTTCGCCCCCCCCCTTGGTGGTTGAGCTTTTCGGATACACACCCCTTCTCTGAGGAGGACTCGGACGGAGAGAGGTCGGAAGGGGAAGACGATGCCTCCGGGTACATCTGCCCTCTTACGGCAATCGGATGGACTATGGAAGAATTCTGGAAACTGCAACCGGATGACCAGAAACGCATTATACTAGCAAAGCTCCCGTCCAGTCTTGCGGGAAAACTTGCTCCACACGTACTGAAATTTGCGATTTCCACATTGCAGGATATGACAGCGCACTGTATCTGCGGGGCAATGGAGCCAAGGAAATTCCACACCATCATCGCCCACGCACCCCCAGAGAAATCACTGGACTATCGGGAGGCGATAGCAACTATACCACCTACTTGACCGCAACGATACAACTACCGTTTCAGGATTCAACCCACAAGGACAGGATCTACTTGGGATAGGACAACAATTGGATCTTTATTCTCCCACTGGCTTAAAGCTTGGATCCCCCTTTTCCAGTTGTCCGGCTTTACGTTCACCCTCACAACACCGCCCGCATCCAACGTCAGACGCACCCTTGATATTGCCAAAACCGAGGGAATCCCGATCCCCGAGGACCTGGAGCAGTACGTTACTGGGGTCAAAAAGAGACGAGGGACTCTCCAACAATTTGACTTTTGGTTCACCACTGACTGCGATGACATCACTAATAATGGAGCCAAGTCGTTCGTCCACAACGCGGAACTCTCACAGCTACAAACAAATGAGATTAAAGGAAATGGAATTTGGAGCTTAAAAATGGAACAAAAAATCGTCGGATGGATCCCATGCATCATGTTGGAAGGCAGCTTAGTCCGAGACGATGACACCAAAATTAAAGCGGAAATTACCAGCCGGTTCATCTTAGAACCACCGATCCCGACGTCTTGGTACGAGGTCGAATGGACTACCCTGCAGACCACAGGGGAAAAACAAGCGGCAGCAAAATGCATAGTCTCCAAACCGGAACACTACAAAGACGTATCACGATTATGGACTATAACACGGACCCAAGATGAAGACCTCTACCCGGTCACAAATGCATATAAGACCTTGGTCATCCCACACCCACAAACAGCTCAATTTGACCAGGAACTCAACCAAGCAATGGCCCGACACATGTCGTATGCATATTCGCTCACATTTGTTCTGATTACCGGCATTACACCCTGCGACCCCTTTGTGCTTGTCCCTTCCACACCTATGATGTCGGGCCTGAAGGACGGAGACAATGAGACCTCGATGGCCCGACTCCTAATGACAGGGGCAAGCACCCTACCGGATAATCAGGTTCTAAAGTCACCGATTGTTAGGGTGGCCACGGAACGGGATGGGACTCGCCTCTTCCTCTACTCCTACCGGACGGAGGCCTCCAAATTGATCCAATTTGCTAAACAGGTCTTATACTTCCTCCCACACTGGCCGCAGACTGACCTCCCTGCCCTAAAATTGGATTGTCGAGATGCCGATCGGGCGGGGAGGGGCAACACTCAGGAGGGGACATCAGCAAGCATTCATTCCCAAGCCTCGACCCCCACACAGGATACAACACCCGTCACCACGACACATGCAGTGATGAAAGCTCCGGGAGAGCAAGACCTGGTACAAATCCCTCTAGTAGAATGGGAGAACACCACAAATATGATGGCACAGATCCTCACCAAACTGAATGCTTCAGACGCAAAATTCGACAGTATCTTGGACGCAATCGCCACACTTCCCACCTTCCAGTTGATCCAGACTTCGATGGGGGATGCCACAAGCACACTGACACAGATAGTCACCTCCTCATCCGCATCGACACAGGCCTCGCAACAAGTGATATTGTCCTCATTGGACGTGATGACAAAGTCCATCGACTCAGCCCGAAACACAGTGACGGAACTATACCACAGGGACAATAGATTAAATCAGATCAACACACTCCTCGACGGAACGACTGCCCCAAAATTGGATAACACGGAAGTTGGTACATCGGACACACTAGAGATTTCGCTCCCGCCCCCTCCTACGATAGCCATGGACGCAGCCTCGACTCACCAACCATCGGACTCAACATGTAACAGAGAAACAAACCAGCGGGATATAACACCGCCACATACATCCACATTACACTCCCTGCTCACTCCCGGGCAGGCGGATACTCCGGACCCCACAATGGAATCGAACCCATCCCCACAATTACCGGATTTGGCCCGACCTATGACAGACACTTGCCACGGATGCGGAAAAATCGCCGCTAATATTAATCAATGTGACCACTGCGAACTCCCATACCACACTGAATGTATGCTCCCCTCACCGGGAGGAACACAATATTACTGCCAGGACTGTGCCTCCTTGAAGCAACCAGCTTCAGAACTCCCACCAACCCAAGAAACTGTCGACCCTGAATCCAGCGGTCTCTCCGTCACGTCTTCATCGACGTCGGAGTCGGAGGACAACTACGTCCCCAATCATCCCATCCAAACTCGATCGGGGGACCAGCCAAATGTGGCGAAACCATCTCAAGCGACCTCACTAATTAATCTACGCCCACTCGGGCGAAAGAAATCATGACCGGAACAACCGCAAGACGATTTCAACCACGGATAACTACTGGATTGAAGGATAATCGATATGGAAATATACCACCAAGTGGGGATTCAATAGTACATCGGATGGAGATGGACAATTACCTCCGCATAGCCTTTCAGAATATAAATGGCATCTCATCACTCAATCACACGTCATCGGAGATCACAGCCATGCATGAACTTGGGATTGACATAATGGGGATGTCAGAAATTAACCGGCCATGGACCCCCTCAACTAAAACAGAGTATGACTTGACAATGACCTCAGTCTTCGGGGCCTCTCGCAATATCTACGCATCAGCGCCTGGATTCGCCTCGCGCTCATACCAACCGGGAGGGAACCTCCTCACCATAAATGGCCGGACCACGGGCAGGGTGGAATCGACGGGCTCTGACCCTTGGGGTAGATATTGCTGGGCCAGACTCAGAGGGAAACGAGACGAGGGGATACTGTTGATATGCGCTTACCGTGTATGCCATGAGCAATCCCATAATCCGGGACCCTTGACAGTATTCCAACAACAATACACCCTCATGCGAGAAGCAGGCATCGCTAAACCGAACCCACGGAAACAGATACTCTCGGATTTATTGACACTCATTTCGACCCACAGAAACGACGGATACAGACCCATCCTTATGATGGACGCGAACGGCGACTACCTCACGCCTACCTCTCCTGACACGGATTTACAACCCTTCTTACTTAACGCTCACCTCGTCGATCCTTTCCACTCCAAATTCGGGACGTTGCCACGCACCTTCGCTTATGGCACAAGACGCATCGACTATATCTTCATGGATAACACATGCGCGTCTGCAATAAAACGCATTGGATATCTTGGGTCACACGAAGGAGCACACTCTGATCATTGTCTCGCATATGTGGACCTGGACGAAAACGCACTTTTCCAAGGAATTCTAAACCGCCCAGTACCTCACCATTCACGAGAGATTACACTGGTCCAGGAGGATAAAGCCATACGTTTCATCACCGGGCTAGAGGAGAAGATGAAGGAGCACAAAATGCACACACGCACATTCAACCTCGCGGATAAGTTCACGACTCACGGCCCAAGCACTAGCAACATTGCCCAGTTTCATAGTATATACGGAGAATTTCTCGACTTAGCCACATCGGTGGCCAAGAAGGTCGGACGTAGGAAATTCGGGTACATGCGATCATCCGAACTGACTATAAAAGCACGAACACTATTAATCTTCAAGGACATGCTTGACTGCAAAATCCGTGGAGCGCCTCTTTCCCCGGCGTTGATACGGCGATGCGAATCATTGGATATATGCCCCTCAACATTTGACACGCATACACTAGCCACACTGCGACGAGAGGTACGCTCACACAGACAAAATCTATGGACATGCCAAAAGAATTGCGAAGACTTACGACGAGAATGGTTAATATCTATAGCCAAAGATAGAGCCCGCATTGCAGATGATAAAAATTGGGAGTTCAAACTTAAACGGATGATCTCAACTGCTAAGGACAGAGCAATGAACCGCAAGCTCACAATGGTGACGAAAGGGCCTCGAGGAGCACTCGATCGGATCCAGATCCCATCACACGATTGGTTCTACTCTCCGAAACATGACGAATTGTATCACAATGATAAAGGAGTATTTGAGTCATACCCTTCATGTGGNCTCCCATCACACCCTCAAAGTACTTCCAACAGACGTACAACTGGTAAAGGTGGAGCAGAATGAACATACCCGCTGTTGGACTATCACGGAGACGCTCCATCACCCAGAGACCTTCTGGATTGATATTACATCTCAAGAAGAAATTGAATTTCATCTCCTCGAACGGAACAAACAACATTTGGAACAGACCTCCCGAGAGGGGGGGATAAGTACCATGCCGATTATGGAGGACATCAGACAAAATTACGGAATAAATCCACTCACATCAGATCTCCTGGACGGCACGTTCGACACTACTCTCGAACTCACTCCCTCTATGGCCGCATTCTTCACAGCCCTCCGAACAGTGGAAACGGACGCACCCCTCCGCCCAGTTCTTGGAACAATCAACTCGGAGGAGTTTCGGCATATGTTTAACATAGCTCGGGAGCAAACTTCCTCGGATTCAAGAACCCTGAATTACTCGCTCTGGAAGTGCATCGCAAAAAGCGACTTCATCTCAAGCTTTGCCTCAGTCCTCCTCAGCATTCCATTTTCTTACGGATTCGCAAACGAACACTGGACACATATGTCAGACTTCATGCTTGAGAAAAAACCAGGAGTCCGGCACATCCACACTTTACGAATTATTGGAAAAGTAGCGGCCGAATTTAACACATGCCTCAAGTTCTTTATTGGACGTCAAGCTATGCACAACTTCAAAGATTCATGCCCCCACGACTCTCAACATGGTTTTCGCCCAAACCGGTCACCGGTGGATGCAGCAATGCTAAAACTACTTACATTTGAAAGCGCCCGCCTCCAAAGATTGACAGTGGGGATGGTACAACATGACATGGCAGCCCACTTCGATCGAATGTACCCTGCGATGACGAACATATACGCCCAGAAATACAATGTTGACAAGGATCTCCTTACCTCAATTGGCTCCACAATCCGTAAACTAAAGAGGAACATCGAAACTGCAATGGGACTCTCTACAGATACATACTCTCAACATGAGGATGAACCGGACATCGGCGGGATGGTACAAGGCAAGGCTGACGTCCCACAATTCTCCACCCAACAGAGTGATGTTCTCCTACGAGCAAACCAATCACTCACTAACGGACTAACACTACACAATCCCAAGGGGGACCGGAGGATTTCACATCACAGCGTCTCATTTGCCGAAGACACCGATCAACACACAAACATGCACTCCTCGATACCGATGGCAATACCGATGGCGGTAGAGAACCTCCGACATAGTGCACAAACATGGAACGATCTTATTGCTATTCCTGGCGGCCTCCTCGCATACCACAAGTGCAACTGGCAATTAATTGCATGGAAACAGGAAAATGGATACATGGCACTCGATACAACTACGGAACATCAACACATTATACGCATAGAAGATGGGAAAGGCGCAGCAGCGACCATTGATTACTTTCCCCCTGACGCACCGAATATCGGCTTGGGATTTCGCGTATGCCCAAATGGTTCACAAACCCCACACTTCGACCAGGTATATAAGGACATCAGCCTGCTATACACACGTGCATCACTGGCCCATCTCACCGAGTCGGAGACCCGCCGTCTATTACATCAACGGATTATGCCCAAACTGACGTACGCACTACATCTCTCATCCTTCTCAACCGAGCAATGCCATTCAATCGACTCATTACTCAGGCGATGCATACTTCCTCGGATCCGATTGAACAGACACTTCCCTGCGGCCGTCCTCCACGGCCCGATTGAAATGGGGGGATTGGACTTCCCACACACACACACCATACAACTAGTGACACAAATACGATATGTACTAAAGCAACTACGTTGGAATAAGACAGTGGCTAACGACATGCTGGTCACACTAGATACCCTCCAACTTGTTGCAGGTCTCCAACGCCCGTTGATGGAGGTCACAACACCAAGGGTGGAGTACGTCGGAAACAGTTTTTTCCTACATCTTAGATCGGCACTGGGACGTATCGGGGCTTCATTATGGATAGAGAATATTTGGTCGCCTCACCTACAACGGATAAACGACACTTTCCTGATGGATACATTCCTCCGGATCCGGCACATCACAAAAGCAGCTCTTCGACAGGCAAACGAGGTACGTCTATACCTGCGCGTCCTGACCATTGCAGATTTGGCTGATCCCACGGGCAGATTCATTCCGGATGGAATGCTGACTGGAGAGTGGCAGGCGGGATCGGACATTCACTGGCCCCATCAACTGAAGCCCCCACCCCGTTTTTGGGCTACCTTTCGCCGATGCCTTCGACAGGCCTATTGCACCACAACAAATCCACACCAACCGACAACTGCGGGGATGGATTTAGACTCTCCTCTTGGACTCTGGCTCCCAGTCCCGCGACACACATGGTTCGAGGTTTATAGAGGAGAGGACTACGTCTACTGCAGGACGGATTCAAAAATAACCCAAATGAAACCGACCGATCACCCAGGATTCTTCATTACAGATTGTGATGTCTCCACACTTCCGCTCAACACGCACCCAACAACCTCCGTAACGGTAGGCTCCTCCATATGCACCTATCGTTGGTATGGCATTGGCCAGGTGGCAGAACCTACCTTCTACCCGGCGGGACAGGTGGTGGAAGACACAATGATCTCAAATCCCCCATTCCTCCTCATCGGCAGTGATGCATCTATACATGCCGAGCAGGGTTTAGCCACATGCGCATGGATGATCTCACACACAGACACGGAGTTTATAAAAGCATGTGCACATATCACGAATATAAGACTGGTTTTTTCCAAACGTACCATAGGGTGTTTTGGCGGGAGCTAAAAACGGACGAAAATTCGCTGATAATTTTTGTCGAGCATTTTTTTAGACCAGCCCATGAGTCGAATTGTCTTTCCTTTTTCTTTGTACTTGTTCCAATGTTAATGCTCTAACTAAACTGTAAAGGAAATTACGACATTAGCATTCCCAGATTTTCCATCCGACTCGACAACAATCGGCGAAAAAAAACTCTATGTGGGGTCATTGTACGATAGAGGATGATTCACAACACACAAGCGATCTTTTTGCTGTGCGCACAACAACAACAAAAAAATAGCAATAATCACTCGTCGCTCGCGTCCTCTCTCGCTTCTTTGACGGCATTTATTTCAATATTGAGCCTCTTGTCTCTCTTCTCTCTTGTCCCTCCTTGTACGATAGCGCTGGCGGGTTCTGGCGGAGGATTGTGTTTGGAGGGTGGTTCGTCCCAGTGTCAACGGTGCTTGCGACGACGATGGGGGCCATTTGGCAGGAACCAAAACAACAATCAACTATAGAGATAATGTGTGTGAGAGAGAGATACGGAGAGGGAGGGAGACGCCACCACCACAGAAGGAGAGAGAGGGAGACGCCGCCACTGCAGGGAAAGAGAGAGCTGGAGAGAATGGGAGAGAGAGAGAGAGAGAGATGACGCCGCCCGCTAGGAGTATTGCAGCCGCTGCAGGCCGCAAGGAGAGAGAGATGAGGAGGGTGAGCTGGGGAGAGAAAAATGAAACAACAATAAAAAATTTCGAAGAGAGAATGGAAGAGAGAGAGAGAGAGGGCGAGAGAGATGCCGCCACCGCTGCCACAGGGAAAGAGAGGGTGGGAGAGGGGAGAGGGGAGGGATAGGGGGAGATGCTGCCGCCGCAGGGAGAGAGATTCCATGAAGTTTTTTAGTTCACGAGGCTTCTTTTATTATTAATTGTATTAAATTTAATTGTCATTGTTTGATTAATATCGAGTATTACTCTACTCTTCCATGATAGTGTCGTAAACAGTAGTAGTAAATTTTTGTTTTCGACGATAACTCAAAACAGCACTCAAGAAAATTTGCGTCTGTCCGCTTTCATTTTTCACTCCCGCCAAAACACCCTATGGTACGTTTGGAAAAAACCAGTCTTATATCTCCTCTACCACGTCTTACAGGGGGGAACTTGAAGGGATATACCGTGCCCTCCGGCATGTACTAAACCGCCATTTATGCCCGGAACGGATCACCTTTGGATGTGATAACAAAGCGGCGATAGACAGATTAAATGTCACATATCGGACACCAGCTATGATGCTGCAACCAGAGGCTGACATAATCCTGGCAGCACAGGCACTCACGTCGGGAATGCCACACACTCAAATAACTCTCTCCCACGTATACAGACACCAAGACACACGACGGGCCCCAACGCCCCCACACACCGACTCACCATCCTCCATCTCTATTGTCTCTATGGATTTTGATATTGACATGGAGGACCCTCTGCCACTGTGCTCGCCACGGCTGTCGAGGGCCGCACGGGTGAACATCATCTGCGATGAACTGGCTACGGACACCGCCCGCATGATTGCATCCTCTTCTCCATTGGATGACTCGCTTCAAACACTACAACCTCCACTCCCGTTCTCCCGAGCTATGCTAAAAATTGGAGACACATGGATCACCTCGGATTACAGCCGCCACATTGCTATTGCTACACATTCACCCCCCCTCAAACATTTCTGTCGGGACAAGTATGGCTGGCCCACCGAAACTCAACGGATTATACACTGGAAGGCAATTGCTTCAGCGAGGTCCAGATTGACACCGATGGCACAAATACGGACTAGTAAAATTCTACACGGATGGATGCCGGTTATGCACATGCACGGCCATACTACCGGATGCACACACTGCCCGGGATGCGACCAGGACGACGAGACATTTGAACATATGCTTCGATGCCCACACCCCAAAATGGCAGCCACCCGAAGCACCTTTGACGCAACTCTTAACGCGCTGGGGCGCCGCCACAACATACCGCGGATATTTCTCACAGCCTTTGGGCGATATTTGCACTCAGCTCTTCAAGGACAACAGACAGTGACACCACGGACACCATTTTCACGAGATATGTACCACACACAAAACCAAATAGGATCACACATGTTTCTGAGGGGTTTCCTCAGTACCACTTGGATGACGGCATTACAACAACTACGACTCCCATACCCGATACGAATATTGACAAAACTTATCCGCTTCTTATGGGATGACGTCATCAACCAATTGTGGACAACACGGAATGATATTCTACACAACCAGGAAAATTTCATCTCGGAACTCACACATACCCAGCTAGGAGATCGGATGCTGTGGTACTTACAACATAAAGACAAACTTTCACATCATGACCACTTCTTAGCACGATTCACCGCAGTGGATGTAGACAGGATGACAACTAGGACTCGAATGGAGTGGATAAGACATTTAGATACGGCAAGAACCGCTTGGATTACAGAACGCGATACTAGGGCGACCGGACAACGACTCATGACAGATTATTTCAAACGACGGGACCCAAACGGATAAACACGCTAACTGATATTAGCAACCCCATATTTTCTCCTGGCCCAGGTAGTTATCTACTTGGGCTTGGGGTGCAATCTTAGATCGTCTCTCGAGACCCATAAGATGTACTTAAA
>JALLAX010002801.1:0-12460 GCA_036939555.1 Discostella stelligeroides
ACAAGAATGAATTTGGAACGGAAGGTCATGATCTACAACCATATCGTACTCTTCTTCAATTTTGTCGGCAAACAACACGAGGAACTATTAAAAACGAACAGCAGTACTGCCGAGTTCACATCCACGGGGGGTTTATCCCCCGTAATCATGCAGCTAGGCTCAATAAAGAATGTTCCGACACTGCATCCAAACAATCCTTCTTCAATGAAATGTCCATTCAGCGTGGATACCTTCCAAAGCATGGCGATGCGATGTACCAAGGACTGTTTGAGGATGGATTGAAATACAAGCTCCGCGGTTCATGGGAGCATCGATTATTAATTGAAAGTTTAATGAGTGGTGCAGATCTTTATTCAAGGTTGGAAATTGAGAATAATTTGACCGAAGAGGAAGAAGAAGATGTCGAAGACAACGAATCACCCATACCTCGCTTACTACAAGCGCAGCTACTGAAGGATCATTCCATGGGATATAAGGTTGCGTCGTTGATGTTGAAACATTATGAGGCTGCCGGGTGTTCCCTCACTTCGGATAGATACATTGTAATTGCGGGTTTCGGACATTTGAAACACTATCTTGGTGTACCAGAATGTGTGACTCGCTATCTACGACAGGAAGCGTTGATGCATCCTAGTGAGAATCGTAGATCCGCAGCCATGGACTTGCTCCTCAGCATCACACACTCGCCTCAGCCAGCTGGGGTTAATCACAATGCGAAATTCGGAGGCAATGGCGCAGCTCTGATCGGGTGTCAGATGATGTATGAAGCCTACTTGGAAGACTCATATCCGCCGATGATACAAGCGGCCAGTCCTGCATCAAAGGATGATGACGATGGAATTGGTGAGATTGACGAAAGTATGAAGCGAAAATTGCTGAAGCAGTTGTACCTTGGACACCCAAAGCTCATGGACGAATACATCCTGAAATCTCAGGAGGTCAGTGGTCCCTTATTACATTATGCAAATGGCACTGCGGGATTTG
This sequence comes from Discostella stelligeroides, assembly GCA_036939555.1. Taxonomy (NCBI): domain Eukaryota; phylum Bacillariophyta; class Thalassiosirophyceae; order Thalassiosirales; family Thalassiosiraceae; genus Discostella; species Discostella stelligeroides. Next base: position 985 of record JALLAX010002801.1, read on the forward strand.
CACATCCGTGTGCCGACTATTTGTTTGTGTATGATGAGGACGATGATAATATCATTGATGAATCCGACTTAGCTGAACTCGAAGTGGGATTCAAAACTTGTCCAGTTCATAATCAAGCAAATGTCGGCAGAAGCAATAACAATAGCGACGACAACGCCAAAGACGAAACTGTCAAGGCATATGAGCAAGTTGGAAACACAGCCAACGTGAGAGGGAATGTATCGAGAGCTCGAGCCATCATGTCCCATCTCGGATATATAAACGAAGATATTTCTTACATCGGTGATGATGACATATACAACTTTCAAGGAGTTGCCAATCCTCACATTGTTGCCAAAATTCAAGTTGGAGAGTCTGTCCTTGATATTGGGTCAGGGTTGGGAATTGATTCTTTCATTGCACTGAGAGACTGTGGTGCAGGAAATAATCGTGCTGAAATACCTGATGATAATGATAGATCTCTTCCACTTGTTGTTGGAGTAGATCTTGCTCAATCTGAAGTCAATCATGCAACGAAAAGGGCCTCTACACGAGGGTACAGCGTCCCTCGAGACATTCAATTTATCTGTGGCGACGTCGAGAAGCTTGATCAAGTACTAGTCAAAAAGAGCATACCCATGGGATCATTCGACGTGTGCATCAGCAACGGAGCATTTTGTCTTGTTCCTGATAAAGCCAAGGCATTTGCTAATGTTTTCAAGGCACTGAAATCTGGTGGGCGTATGGCAATATCTACAACGACCATTGTGTCCGAGAGACTTGATCCGTCGTTTGAGTGGCCAGTGTGCATGAGAATGTTTGCGAACTTGAATTCCATGAAGACGATGTGTGAAAGTATTGGATTCAAAAATGTGAATATCATTGATGCCGAAAGTCCCATGGAAGGTATGGAGCTTCCAGTGGATGAAAATGAGGATTCGAATGCAAATGCCAGTGGCACTGCCAATGATATTGGTCGCCAACGGTTCAAAATTCATGGACGATACACTGACCAATATGAGTTCTTGGAAAAGATGAACATGGACGAGTTATGCAAGGTGGTAACTGTGTATGGTGAAAAGCCTTGATTTAGACAAAGAAAATTGAAATTAACTGTGATGTAACTGCATGAGGATCGAATATCGAGAGAGTTCTTTCGGTCTTATTAATGGTACACCGCTCATCAACGTTGTCCCAAAAGTTCATCACATATTAGCACGCAGAATGCAGGCCCTCGCCACGACGAAGTTCTAATTCAATGACAAATACAAAGTCTACTAATTCAATTAGTACACTACTTTCATTCCTTCCTCTCAAACAGTAACCAATGAGGGTAAGGACAAATGAATCGCTCGTACCATTCTCTCCATCTGGAGAAAGCAAGTACAGGCTCTTGTTGGATTTCCCCAAGATATAAATATAACGCGATCTACCTCGCATTGCAGCATTCCCCGTCCATTTGGATAGAGATGATATCCCCATTCTCCACTCTTTCCATGGCGTAAAAAATTCTCTAATAAATACCCCTCCCCCTTGAATGTGGAAAATAATTCTTGAAAGTTGACCCGCGAAGGGGGGGGGGGGAATGGGGTGGATGTCTGGACCCAAGTAACATCCCTGATGATACAACTCTATCATCATCAGCTTCATCTTGACACCACCCTTGCCAACTTCTTCGATCTCATTCTTGATAATGGAGTTGCCATATTATTTTGACTACTACTACTCATCATCATCATCATGACAGGATTCATATTATTATTACTATCGCCACCCCTGACCACCCCAGCAACAACATTTGGCATAACATGTCTATCCAGATATTTCCGTAATCTATCAATAAACAGCGGTCGCACCGAGGCATGAACATTATTATGCCCCATGCCCTTGATGAAGAGTGGATCGGCTTGGTAGGGCTTCATGACCGTATCTAATAACCGTTCGGAATGATTGAATGGCACAATACTATCTTTGGTACCGTGGATGAAGAGGACCGGACTCCGTATATTCGGTGCAAAGTCGACATTTGGGAATCGATCTCCGGGGAGAGTGCATCCGCTGTCGATGACTATCCGGTAGACCGATAAGAAGGGTGCGTGTAAGATGAGTCCGCCGACGGGTATGCCCTCCTCGGCCGTTCGTGCGGCGAGGTAGCAGGAGGGTCCGGATCCAAGGGATCGTCCGTACAGGACAATGGAGGAGGAGGGGATGTGGAGCGTGGATGTGAGGTAAGTGTATGCCGCGAAGATGTCGGCGAAGCAGTAGTCTTCGGATGGATCTCCTGGTATGGTAAGTAGTTTGTTCATGGGGTGAAGGATAGAAAGAGACGTGTGTGAGGCAAACAGCTTCTTGATGACAAAAAAATTGAAAAAACAATCAAACTCTACAATATTATCCCCTCCCCCATAACTCACCCTGATCCGTGGCCAATCCATACCCTGTATAATCATACGCAAAGACATTGACACCCAACATTTTACTGAGAAATTTACACCATGGATATATATTACCCAAATCTTCGGCATTGGCGTGACTGTATAATATAGTGGGAACACCACTGTGACTCAATTGACCGGAAAGGACGAAAGATTCGAGTTCCTTGGGAGTTCGTATTTGTGGTGTTGAGGGTATGGGAGGTATGTTGTTGTTATTATTGTAATTGTAGTATCCACCTCCCTCCCCCGCATCGTCTTCGGGGTGTTGTTGTTGTTGGTAGTGGTGATGGTCCTCTCCTCCCCGCGTTGTAGCAGTAGTACCAGTACCCCCGGTGGCACACTCCCCATTGAGCAGGAGCGGCGCCCTCAGTCCCTCCCCCGTCCGAGCATCCTTGGCGCACTCGATGAAGAAGCTCGGTATACGCTTGCCATAGGAGTTGGTAAGCCAAATGACCTTGGATTCCTTGAGACGGGTGGGCGGGGGAGGTTGAAAAAGGAGGCTGGAGATGGCGTCGCCCATGATATTATTTGAATATTTCTCTACGGATAAATATTATAATGAAAGGAGTGCTTCTCTCCCTCCCTCTCTCTCTCCTTCTCTTGATCGCTTCAGGAATGGAACGCTTGCGACCACTCGCGCACTCTCCACTCTCTCTCCCCCTCCTCCTCAAGTGGCTCTCTCTCTCTCTCTCTCTCTCTCAAAAGACAGCGAGAGGAGTGCAAGCGTACAAACTACTGTTGAGATGTTAAATCTTGTTGTTGTCGTTGCCGTTGCTGCACTGTGTTCATGATTATTTACTCCCAATCTATAATAGTATATTATCCAACCCAATGAACAACGGCAATCATGGGCTGGATGCAGCGGCGAATCGGGGGATGATTAGGATGATGATGATGATTCGGTGATGATTACCGTGTAGCAGTAGGTGATGATGCAATGTGTATGTCCTTTGAAGCGCCACACGGAAGAAAAAACGCGAATCGCACACCGCACGAAGACTGCTTCTTCGACTTGTGTGGAAGACCCCAAAAATTTCACACCGCCACCGAAAAAAAAACAAAAAAGTTGAGCGAACCTCCATCCACTCGGTCAAGACACACGGACACGGCGGAGTCTCCTCCCCTATTTATTTTTTACCTGCGAATTATATTGGTGGTTTGTTTTCACACTGTTACCAAACAGCGAAGGCGGGAAAAAAGAGGAAAGAGAAATGAATTACTACTGATTCCTACATTTCCATTTTCAAATTTTGACATGGTGCCAATCAACGGAAAGTTGCTTGGCTCGCTCGCAAGAGTCTGAAAAAGGGCGGGCGGAATTGGTTTTTTTGGTCGTTGGCATCCTCTTCTCCAAAAAGGTTGGCGAAGGTACTGCCCCCTGACATGTCGCCAACTTGTCGCGCATGCCTCCTCGCTTGCATCATCATCATCGGTCAACATCATCTCTCTCACCTTCTCTCACCAAAAAAATGATGAAAATAAAATGAATATCATTCCGCAATAATAGCCTGACCCTAACCGACAATAATTCATTCCTACAACAACATCATCTTGGCAATTACTATTATAATTGTAAGAGAGTCCACTACTTGAACTTTTGGTTGCTCCACACTACTACTTCCCAAAAACACATCATGGCCTCCCTACTCGAACTTCGCACACTGTACGACGACTTCCTCCGCTCCGATCGTTTCGGATACGCCGATCGCATTGGCACGGCCATTGACGATCACGTCCAACGCAGTGCACGCAACAACAACAACAAGGGCTCCTCCTCTACCACTACTACTGCAACAACTACCGATTCCACTTCTGCTGCCGCAGCACCCGCCATTGGTCATCCACGCCTGCGCATCCCCCTCTCGGACATTCGCTCTCACGACTCTCGTCTTTCCAACGCCCTCCTCCGCGATCCGCTACGACACATTCGCGCGCTCGAATCCTCGGCACACGACCTGGCCTGCGAGGAACGTCCCGGCTACGACACCAAGCATCAAGAGGGAGTACGAATGCGCGTGGCCCTCGGGGGTCCCATCGGATCGAAACCCATCGGACCGCGCGAGCTGGGCAGCGCCAACCTGCGACAGTTGGTCTGCGTCGAGGGAGTCGCCGTCAAGGTCAGCAGCGTCAAGCCGAAAATTGTCAAATCGGTACATTACTGTCCGGCGACGCAACAGTTCGAATCGCGAACGTATGTCGATGCCACCGATCCGGAATTGGGATTACCAATGGTCGATGAATCCGGACGGGAATTGCCCGATAGGGTGGTGACGATCACCTCCTCGTCCTATCCCACCGTCGATCGGGAGGGACATGTTCTCGAAACCGAGTTTGGACTGAGTGTGTACAAGGATCATCAAACTATTACATTGCAAGAAATGCCGGAGCGGGCACCCATGGGACAATTGCCACGGAGTGTCGAACTGGTATTGGATCACGATTTGGTCGACAAGGTCAAACCGGGCGATCGGATACAAGTGGTGGGAGTGTTTCGTGCCTTATCCTCCTCGGCGGCGGTGTCCGGACAGCGCAGTACCAGCGGGGTCTTTCCCACGGTGGTACTGGTGAACGATGTACGTATTTTGGGACGGGATTCGCATGGACTGGTCTACACTCCCCAGGATGTACGTACCATTCGAGCGTTGGGGAAACGGTCGGATATATTGTCGGTATTGGGTCGATCGATATGTCCGTCGATACATGGACATGAGGTGATTAAAATGGCGCTGGCGCTTCAGTTGCTCAGCGGATGCGAGAAGAATTTGGCCAATGGGACGCATCTTCGTGGAGATATTAATATACTCATGGTGGGAGATCCGAGCACGGCCAAGAGTCAATTGCTGCGGAGCGCCATGGGAATCGCTCCGTTGGCCGTGAGCACCACCGGAAAGGGTTCGAGTGGAGTGGGATTGACGGCGGCCGTTACCAGCGATCCCGAAACGAAAGAACGTCGTTTGGAGGCCGGGGCCATGGTATTGGCCGACCGCGGTCTGGTCTGCGTGGACGAATTCGATAAGATGGGAGAGAACGATCGCGTCGCCATCCACGAAGCGATGGAACAACAGACCGTTACCATTGCCAAGGCGGGAATACATGCCTCGCTCAATGCCCGATGCTCGGTATTGGCGGCGGCCAATCCGGTCTATGGACAGTATGATCGCAAGCGACGCATACAAGAGAATATTGGATTGCCCGACTCGTTGTTGAGTCGATTTGATTTATTGTTTGTGGTGTTGGATCAACCCGATCCCGAGAATGATCGACGGATTGCGGCACATGTGATTCGAGGACATCGGTATCAGAATCCACATGGACGACAGGTAGGACATGATAGTGACTATGATGATGATGATGATGACTCGAGCGATGACGAAGAGGAGGTTGGGGAAGCTGGCAAGGCACATTCTGTGTGGATTCGATCACGTTACGACATGAGTGGTGCCGGTGGAGGAGCGAGTGGTGGTGGTGATGATGAGGAGGAGGAGCATGAAAACGATGTATTGCAGCATGAATTTCTGCGAAAGTATTTACATTTTGCCAAAACTCGAATGAAGCCAGTCTTGACCGAGGAGGCTCGGGAATGCATTGCTGGACGATATGCTGAGATGAGGAGTCGGCAGGATGAGCGTACATTGCCGGTAACGGCACGTAGTTTGGAGACGATCATTCGGTTGGCGAGTGCTCATGCGAAGGTGAGAGCTACATGTACATCACATCCAATTATTGAATGCTTCGTTTTTGATTTCTGCTCGTCTTCGACATTAATCTATTTAATTGTATATTCTTTTTTTACCAGGCCCGTCTTAGCAATGTAGTCGAAGCCGATCCGGATGTATCCGCGGCCATGGATATACTTAGCTTTGCTCTGTATCACGAGAACAACAAGGTAATTGGCGAAGATGGAAGAGAGGCGGGTCAGAAGCGTCGACGTGAAGAGCCCGATCTTACTGACAGTTCGGATGTCGACGAGGAGTTGCTTCAAAGGCAGCGGCTGGATGAAGAGGGGGGCAAGAGCAGCAGCAGCAGTTCAACAAGTGACAAAACACTTGCTGATCTCAAGGTGGCGATTTATGCTGAAGTCACTCGCTCACTAGAAGACAGTATTTCAATTGATGACATTTGCACCAATGTTGATGATCGTTCATTGGTTTCTCGGGCTGTCCAATCTTTGGAAGAGGATGGCAAGATCATGCAAAGCGAGGGTGAAATATACTTGGTTGAGTAAGGTCTGGTGAAGGATAATTTTTTGCGGGGATGGCTAATGATTTTATCCATTATTTTCTTTATATTATCATAGATGCATGAAACGTATTTACTATTAACCACGGTCGTTATTTGTTTATGGAGATCAGTAGCACCTTTGTATCCATTCCTCATGAAGAGCAATCTTAGGAGATTACATTATGAGAAGATGATTCCCTCACAACATGAGATCCACCGCCCGTCACCGTTCCCTCGGTAGAAATAGTTTGTGAGCTCGCATAATGCATAATATTAATACAATCGAAGCCACTTTTTGAAGGAATCATCATAGAGCAAAAATCAAAAATCGTTGTTTCGATGGTGTCTTGCTTGGTTTAAAGTTACCATAGTACCTGTTCCTACGTGAAAGGCCACCTACAGCCACAGCCACCAATCCACCGAGACTGCACTGCCCATCCACGATCTCTCATCAAACCTGCATCATCCTGCTCTAGAAAATACTTAACTGGAAAGGAGCAATATCGAACTAATATTATTACTCTAGAAGAGCACGAGTATTCATTAATAGAGGATCTTGAGCATTCAACCAACATCAAAAATCATCATCATCATCATGACGAGCGACCTCGTTTCAACTCAAGCTGCAAGCAATCCAAACAACAACAACCTGATCGATCCACATTCCACCTTCCCCACTCTCTGCAATTCCATCGGTATCGATGCTCGATTACGCAAATCCTTGAGTCGATTAAACTACGTCCATCCAACATTAGTCCAATCCAAGTCGATTCCATTGGCATTAACTTCGGGGAGGGATTTATTAGTTCGAGCGCGAACAGGAAGTGGCAAGACATTGGCCTACTGCATTCCCGTGGTGCAGAAAATATTGGGTAAAAAGAGTTTGTTGGCCGAGCGCGGTGAAGATGATGACGATCAAGACGACAACGAGGGAGGAGGACGAGGAGGGGGGACAGCTGTCAAGGGTGTCATTCTCGTACCCACTCGTGAACTATGCAATCAAGTTGCACAGGTATTGGATGATCTTACCTATTACTGTTCAGATTTAATCAAGGTGGTGGTGCTTTCGTCCGTGTCCAATTCTCATCACAAGAAGGGGAAGACGAAGAAGAATGGAGGAGCAGATGAAGCAACGTTGCAACAAGAGGCGTTACTGCGTGATCGGCCGGATATTGTTGTTGCCACGCCAGCAGGATTGGTGGCACATGTTCGTAGTGGCAAGGTGGATTTGAAAAGGAGTGTGGAGACATTAGTTGTGGATGAAGCTGATTTGATTTTATCCTTTGGTGAGTTGGATATGTTTGCACCACAAAGTTTCAAATATCATCACGCGTGTTCGTTCGCTTTACTGTGTTTCATGTCAAATTGTTGACGAGTCCATTCTCACATCAATCTCGCACATGATATACAGGATATGCCAGCGATATTACCGAAATCATGAAATCTCTCCCAAAGACGTGTCAAGGCTTTCTCATGTCCGCTACTCTCTCTCCAGAACTGCAAAAACTCAAACACGTCGTCCTGCACTCCCCCGCGGTACTCAAACTTGAAGAGGAGGAGGATGCATTGAACAACAATCCAGCGTCACTCACCGAGGGTACTCTCATGCAGTTCTATCTTAATGTGCCCACTAAGGATAGATATCTCGTTCTCTACGTTTTCTTAAAGCTGGGATTATTGAAGGGCAAGGGATTATTCTTCGTGAATACTATAGATGGAGGATATCGTCTCAAATTATTCCTGGAACAATTTCACATTCGTAGTGCCGTGTTGAATGCTGAGTTGCCATTGAAAAGTCGATTGAACATTATCGAACATTTCAATGTGGGCAACTTTGATTATTTGATTGCTACCGATGATGCCACAGATAGGAGAGGGTCGGGTACGCGCGAACTGAATGAGGATGGTGGCGAGAGTAATGAGAAGAAACCGAAAAAGGGGGGCAGCAAATCCTCATCGAACAAACGCAAACAGCGTGATGGAGAATATGGCGTTTCTCGTGGGCTTGACTTTCTTGGCGTATCCTTTGTAGTGAATGTTGATTTGCCCACATCTCCGGACTCGTATACACATCGCATTGGTCGAACTGCCAGAGGTGGCGCAAATGGTGTTGCGTTGACTTTGATTGATGCGTCAAAGAAGGAAGAGGTTGAAATGTTGGCTATGATTCAGGAGAGTCAACCTACCAAGTCTGTGACTGGTGGTAATGGTGATGGCGAGTTGAAGCAAGCGGCTGAAGCGGGAGGTGCAGGGAAGGGAGAGGCAATCATCGGAATGCATCCTCAGGTACAAAAGCAGCCATGTCCTTTGGATTTCGATTTGAAAGAAATTGAAGGATTTCGATACAGAGTAGAGGACGGTAAGTGGAGGTGTATACATTGTCGCGTTCAAGAAGTAAAAGTGCGAAAAAGTCTCACCTTTACATTCACAATTACAGTGAGCCGTGCAGTAACTAGAGTCGCTATCCGTGAGACCCGTGCTGCGGAACTTCGAGCCGAAATCCTAAACTCGGATCGTCTACAATCTCACTTTGAACAAAATCCCGCCGACTTACAGCTGTTACAACACGATCGACGTGCCACGCATGTATCCAAAGTGCAAGACCATTTGAAGCATGTCCCAAAATACATGTTGCCACGAGGGTTGCAGGTAGATGACAACATTACAAGGAAACGTAGGAAGAAGAAGACTCGGAGTCAAAAAATTGCCATCAGATCACGGAATAAGGCAAATGATCCGTTACAAAACTTTGACGGGGATGTGAATATTGATGGGCTTGATGGAGATGATGGTGATGCCGAAAATCTCGAGGAGAAATTCTTCGACGGAGTTGACGATGATGACCAAGAGGAGAAGAAAGCAAGAAATCAATCATTACTTGATTTAAATGAGGAGGGATATGGCAAAAGCACAGCTGGGCGAAATAGCTGGAAGCAGAAGCACAACAAGGGGAAGTTCAATCGAAAATTGCAGCAGGAGAAGCACGAACATTTGCATAAATGGTAATGGAACCCACATGTTGGTTTTGATTCTTTCGAGATTTGCAATATTTATCATGTAACATAATTGTTCTGGTAAACAATTGCATCTCTATTTCTTTTGTGGAAAGTCAACAAAGGCGTCATCTCTCTGGAAAATTTTTGTTCGTCCGAAGCACTTTTTTGAGGTCGAGTATGGTAGTCGAGTCTGCCAATCCATCATCCATCACACTCACACCATGCATCACAACATCACCATCACAATCACCAATCACCACCCATCACAACCCCTCTACCTCTACGAACTCCTTTCAAATAATCTACATGATGTGCGCGATGCAATACGAGTGTCCATCACCGAAAAACAGCAACTTTCTCCATAGTGTGTGAAGATTAGGCAGTGCTAGAGTGCTCGGAGCTGTAGCTTATTCACTGCTATAAAGTAAATCTGCGCGCAAACTTAACGAGCGGCATGATGAGATATCACATACATGCCATCTATTTCACTATTATTATTATTATTTCAATGAATGAAGCGACGCGGGCGCCCATCTACAAAATGAATGTTCAGCAAGTTTGCACCTTTGGATTGAGGAGGAGAACTACTGCTGCTCTATTTTGCGACAGTCGGACGAGGCGTTTCATCTCTCATCGGACATCCCTTCGGAATCAACAAAACCTCTACTCAAAAAGTAATGCTTGCAACCCAACATTGCATTCGATTCAACCGTGGGGATTGCTTAGCTCTTATCATAATATACACACCGAATTATGTTGCATGGGAAATGCTAACAATGTGTTGCAACACAGCGCTGATATTCCCGATCTAACTGCCATGATAAAAGAATCGTACGCAAGTGGTGAAACCGACGGAGTACAAGCTGCATTAAAATCGAACAATGTACTTTCCAAACTTTTGACCAATCTCAAGTCAGAAGAAGTTGCTAATATCCTTATTAATGCTGCGATTGAAGCTGCTGGAAAAGATAGAGGGAGCTTGGCGGCAATACTAAATTCTGTTTTTGCATCATGCTGTGGAACTGAAGGCGAAACTGCAAATCCACAAGTCTCTATCGCTATCCTTAATGCCATGGACAATCTAAATGCAATTGATGGCACTTCTATGGTCGCACCTGATCTTGTATCATTATCATTGGTGTACTATGCACTCTGTCAAATATTAAAACATAACAGTAGAAAGGAATTCATGGACGCATCCAAGACAATATTGGAGCGTGCGCAAAAGCTTGCCAAGAAGGCGGCAGGATCGCAACGGCGGAAAGAGTTGAACATGGAACGCCGTCGTGGTGGTAAAGATTCCAGTGAAATTGATTCCAAACATACAGAAAATGTTTTGCAGTCGCTCTACGGACCCGATATTCGTATTCTGCACGAGACGTCAGATGTGATTGTTATATCCAAGCCAGCAGGGATGGTATGCTATCATTCCAAACGAACGGGAGCCGGGAAGATTACATCTTCGCGGAAGAAGAATATTCGTGCAGCAATCGAAGATAATTCTGACAAAGGTGTGAAGTGGATGGACATCAGCGTTGTAGATGCTCTGATTGATTGTTCTGTTTCGCTATCCACATTGAACCCGTCTGCGAGGGGGATTGTTCATCGGTTAGATCGAGGTACATCTGGCTCCCTCATCCTCGCTAAATCAGACGAAACACACCTGATATTGACTGCGTTGTTCTTTTTGAGACGGGTCGAGAAAAAATATCTTGCCTTGGTCTCTGGGTACAAAAGTACTCGCCATGATGCCAGCAGCACGGAGGATGAGAACAACCGGATCACTGGTACTCTGACATTGGGATCAACGGGAGTCATTGACGTCCCGGTTGATGGAAGGCCTGC
>JALLAX010002860.1:0-16686 GCA_036939555.1 Discostella stelligeroides
AAGTTAACAACATTTACAGCTGGATTCCTAATTTTTTTGGGATACTCTCCTTCTGTCGTTTGCGTAGAAATGAAGTGTATAATAATGATAAAATACTAGAGATGCACGATACATGCCTTCAAATTGACGCTTGTGTAGCGTCCAAGTGACGATAACTCGATACAATGATGTTTAGCATAAAACAAGTTAACAACATTTACAGCTGGATTCCTAATTTTTTTGGGATACTCTCCTTCTGCAATATTATGCGAGGAAAGTCACATATCCAGCAACTCAACCAATACTAAGGAAATGCAGACTCAGTAAATCGTCAATCCTTCTCTTTTTGTCGCCGCACACATCAAAACTTTCTTCCTGCGGCTGCACCATCATCCCCTCCCCCACCAGCCACGGTGATATCAATCTCGCCACCACCCCCTGCTCTCAGTTGATCATGACTGCGCCCACTTGGAACTTGCCCACCGAGACCTCTTGATCCGCTACGCTGGCTTTCGACCCGTCCAGCAGAATAGCCTGCAATATTCTCGGGGGGTTGTTTCCTACCTCCTCCATCACCATTACTATCATCTCCACTGCCCGTGTAGTCGCGTCCCCTCCCACCCACTGCGGCAGCGACGTCCTCCCCGCCCCCAATGTCACCCGAAAGTCCATCGCCTGCTCCAACTCCGCCAATGCCACCCTCCTCTCCCTTGCCACCCCCCGCACCCGTTCCCAACAAGAGTCGTTCGGGTGGTAACTTCGCCCTCTCCTGCTGCAAATTCAACACCGTCCAATCGAACATATTGTCATACTGAAATCCCTTCCTGTAGAACAGCTCCTTAAACAATCGTTTCAAATATAAATAGTCCGGTCGATCCTCGAAACGAAGTGAGCGGCAATATTCAAAGTAAGATCGAAATTCGGTAGCATAGCCCTTACAGAGCTGTTCAGTGGAAGTCGACATTTTCCGATCCATGATGCGTTCGTACTTTTGTTTTTTGGTATTGGCCTTGAGACCCTGCCAGGGAAGCGAGCCACGGATGAAGTACATGAGGACATACCCGAGCGATTCCAGGTCGTCGCGACGGCTTTGTTCAATACCAATGTGGGTGTTGATACTGGCATACCGAGCCGTGCCGGTTAGGTTCTTATTCTCGCGGTAGGGGATGTGTTGATGTGTGCGCGGATCGCGAAATTTCTTGGCCAAACCAAAGTCAATAATGTGGATGACGCTTTGTCGTTTCCCAAGGCCAATGAGAAAATTGTCCGGCTTGACATCTCTATGGATGAAGCTTTTGGTGTGTACGAATTCGAGACGACCGAGGAGTTGATCGGCGAGCATTAGGACTGTTTTGAGCTGGAAGCGTCGACCGCAGTAGTTGAAGAGATCTTCAAGGGAGGGACCAAGTAGGTCGAGGACCATGACGTCTATTATTTTGCGGGGGAGATTTTGGAACAGAGAAAAGTTTACGGTCCAAAGTTAGTACATTCAAAGCGGGCAAGGGGAATCAAATTACGGAGAGACGAATCTTACTGTAATCTCCTTCAATTCCATACCATCGGACATTTGGAATTCCCACTGAGAACGAAAATGGATAGGAAGGGGTGTAAATTGAAAGAGGGGTAAGAGTGCGCACGCTAAAATTTGGAAAAGCGGTGAGGGGGTCATCTGGTCGCTATAGTTTCAAAACGTGGCGACATGATCATCCCTCCATTCATAACAATAAATTGAATGTGTCAACGTCCACAGCTTCCGCGCGATTACGCTCTCTCTCTGTCACTCACACAATCAACAAAACGAAAGGTGGAGAAAATCACACTACTCACATCCTCCGTGTAGAATTCGATATATTTTACTTTCGTATAGCAATTGGGGATGCTTCGTCTTGACACTTTCCAATTTGATTGCCACCTCTTCGCCAGTGGTCATGTTGGTCCCGAGGTAAATGTCGCCAAAGGAACCGGATCCGATTTTACGACCCAGGCGGTACTTTTTGCCCACGCGTAATTCCATTTTATTGTTTAGCTTATCACGGTATGGGAGAGGGAGAATGGATAAGAGAAAGAAGACGAGCGGTGGTTGCGGATGGTTGTGGGGGGGGGGGGGTAGAAAGAGGGTGGTCGCGATTCGAGATTGCGTCAAATCAATGAATTCGATGACATGAAGATGAAGAGGCGAATGAATGAAGGCGAAAGGCGAATGATGGAAGGCTGCTCAACGGAGCCATGGACAGACGAGACAGACGCAAGGGAACCTCTATCAACACTCCTTCCACGTGGCAGAAGAATGACTAAAAACTAAAAACGACCCTCTGGAATATTTTAATCGAAGATTAGATTCTGTCGAAGAAATAACACTGTTCAGTGCTCTAGGACGGGACAGTTAATGTCAAATGTACAGTAATAAGGTCTCCATTCTGCCAATGTGACTTGTGACTCTAGTGCCGATCATAAAGTGCTTTGCTGTGTGGTCCAGTAGCAGTAGTGCCAGAAACAGTGTCTGCTTGTTTGAGCAGTTCTTTTCTGACAAGATCGATCTTGGCCAATGCATCCCAAACATCATCCGGTATTGTAGCGGAGGTCGATGATCTGTAGTTGCTTCTGAAAGGTGCGCTACCATCAGCATTTTCCATTGTTACAGACTCCTCCTCCTCCTTCTCCGACTTGGCAATTAGTTGGTCGTTGAAATACTTCATTAGTATTGCCGCACTGGTCTCGAGAGTGGATGCTAGTTGTATTGCGCTTTTATAGGAAGTGCGTTGACGCGATGGCAAAATCGCGTCATTATTCTTCAACGGATGGTCGGGGAGTGATGATGCACTCCCACTATGCCCTTCAAACTGCTTGTGGAATGAGGTGATTGCGGCAGATGCCGTCTTGGAGAAATCAATTATACCCTCTGCAATATTTCCTATTGTCCCAGAAATCATTTCATGATTGAATGGTACTGGTGCTGGAGTCTGTTTTGTTCTGGGTATCATTTCGTTCGTCATTGGTCGCGGTGGTGGCCTTTGTTTTATTGAATGGTGAAACATTGGATGCTGGCCATTCGCCGGTCTACCTGGACGGTTTTTATCATCTTCGTTTCCCAACAAGCAAGATGATGGTAGGCTAGACCCAGCGGCTGGTTGCGACAGATACTCCTCACTTAATTGGAATTGTGGCATAGGTGATTTGCTCGCAGTCGATGAAGACTGAAAATTCGCATTCGAAAGCTTCTTCTCTTTAATCAACACTTTTACAATGGTATCCACCAATAGATGGGTATCCTCCAGTGGTGGATAATTCATCAAGTATCCAATGCCAATATTCGGGTCTAGTACGTGTTGTCCCGTCATCGTTCCGTTAGTGATCATAGTCGGAGCTAACACTAGTTTGTGCCGAATCAAGAGAATCATTCCGCATGCAGTCGCCTTCCACACATCTAATAATGCGACATTGATTGAAATTTCCGAAGAAGAAGAAGAAGATAATGATGATACCAACCATGCCAATTCAAAAAATGCATCCAACAAAGTCAATGCATTTTCCATACCGCCGGAAACCTCTCTAACAAACATGAGCCGTATCCACTTGGCGAAATACAAATTTGGAGGAACGGGCATAATATTCAGTAACAAGTTACACAGTTCCTTGTCCCCTTCAACAAGTTGAAGTGTCTTCATGATCGATGCCGTCAAGTTTTCCAATGGTGACAATTTAATGTCCTCCGTCAAGTAGTCCCCTGAGTATTCCTCAACAGCCGGTACAGTTGCATCGTAGGCACTAGCAAGTGAGGCCATAATGCATTCAAACACGGTGAACGCATCATGAAGAATGAACTTTGGGTCAACGAGAAAACAATGCTCCCCAATACCATTCCTCGACTCGTGTTCTAATAATAAATCCCTCTCGAAAGCCAACATGACATAGTCTAACACTTCATGCATCCCCTGTCGATATCCAATTGCAGGATATTCCCTCGCATATACAAATAAAATTTGGGACATTCGCTCCGCTCGTTCTTGTATACTCTTCTGAACTTGTTCGTTTGCTATCGTAACAACTTTATCTTCCACTGTAGAATGCTGTTGGTGCACCCTACTCTCATATGTCGCCACTTTGTCGACACTAGTACTTTCCTTCTGCTGCTGCTGCTGCTGCTGCCGCTGCTGCTGCCGACTCCATCCAGTTTTACCATCCCCGTCATTACTTTCTTTCCATTCTTGCTTGTCATTCATTCTCATCATCATCATCATTCGCCACGCATGAAAGACTGTGTAATGATCGGGTGGTAATCGATCCAAATCCTTCTTAATCACATCAAGAACTTCTCTCGTGGAATAAAATTCTGCCCATCGCTTCCGGCCTGCTTGTTGTTCTGTAGCGTCTTTTTCCTCTTCATGATTTTTGTATTCTTTGTNCTGCCCATCGCTTCCGGCCTGCTTGTTGTTCTGTAGCGTCTTTTTCCTCTTCATGATTTTTGTATTCTTTGTAGCTGTCCTTGGTTTTGTTGGTGTTGGTTTTGGTAGAAGAGGCAATGTTCCTGTGCTGAGATTCGGGTGTAGTAACTAGAGCCGAGAGCGGATCATCTCCGGGTGCCACCTGATGCAAGCTTTTTAGATGCTGCTGCTGCTGCGAACTTCCTACCCTATCCAAGGTATTCATTCCCCCATTCTTGTCTCCACCATAATATGATATTTTGGACGTGGTGATGTGGGTGGTATCATTGGCAATGCATGTGGGCGTGCTCTTCCAATAATGTTTTTGTTCTAGTTCCGTGTATCGACTTCTTTGTTTTGTCAGTTTGGATGCGTTTAATTCTTGAATCGAATGAATGTCAAGATTTTGATGATTTGGTCTAGTAGTGTCATCATCATCAGAGGTGGTTGTGGAAGGTCTTGACAACAAGAGTCGTAAATACAGTCGCCATCGGACACTCCTTGGTAGGAGCATATTGAATGGATGTGGTGTCTGGATGATGTCTGGGATGGAACAGGCATGTTGCACAATATTTCTGTGTCCGTGTGTGGTGGAAGTAGTAGAATATTGGTAATCGGGGGCTCGAAGAGGGTCATTGGCAGGGGCGACGCCGGCGGCTGCTACTACATGGTTGAAGTGCATCTTCTTCTTCTTTTAAAGTTATGGTCAGGTGATTGACAAAATCGAAATCCCATGTTATTACCGAGAGGCGGTGATGGATGATTTCAACTTCTTTTTCATTACTCATTCATGGCCTCATCAATAATTTTGTGAGTGAGGAATAATTGATTGAGTGTCTACGGGTTTTCTCCCGCCAAAATTTTCTCCAGCGGTAAATAAAGTACAATCATCTTTTTAGTTTATGGGGGGTTTCTAAGTACAAGCACCCTCAACCCTCATAGCATAGCTCTCCATTCTCCATTCACCTTCAATCAACGAACTCTTGCCATTGCCTTTGCTACCAACAAAGCACTCAACAACACCCACACTCTCGCACACACACTCGATATCGATAATTGTATTAATTCTCTATATAATGGCCAAACATCATCCCGATTTAGTAATGTGTCGCAAACAGCCAGGAGTTGCCATTGGCCGCCTGTGCGAAAAGTGTGATGGCAAATGTGTCATTTGCGATAGCTTCGTGAATCCCCAAACGATTGTCCATACCTGCGATGAGTGTAATTATGGATCGTTCGAGGGACGGTGTGTCGTCTGTGGGGGTGTTGGTGTCACGGATGCGTATTATTGCAGTGAGTAATAGTGCATGAGGATGTAGTTCCATTATTGCCTTGAGTTTGAACAAGCTAACATACTTCTTGTGTTCCACAATATTCCTTCTTGTTTCATCATTCATGATATTATATTATGCAAAAAAGGAGAATGTGTACAAATGGGGAAAGATAGGGATGGTTGTCCCAAGATTGTGAATTTAGGTAGCACGAAAACGGATTTGTTCTATGAGAGGAAGAAGTATGGATTTAAGAAACGGTAGCATCATCATCATCATCGTCGTCGTCGTCAGTACTGATCCGTAGGTTGCTGTCTCATTAATTTCTTTGGGTTTGGTAGATACAACATATTATGAGCCAGAATCTCATTTCATAGGACAATTGAATGATATGGGTTGGGAAAATCATGCGATATATTTTCTACCCCTTATTCTTTGGCCATTCCGATATCCACTTTAAAGTCATAAATTCGTACGCCATTGTCCTGTCCACAACTTGCAAATGTAAGAACGTCATTTTTTCGTGCAGATGGTGCCGATGTTGTAGTGGCTGGACGCCAAGCAATTTTCTTGACTGAATCAAAATGACTATCGTTGGGAGGAACTGTGTGCAGTAGCGTCGGGCTCAGGACTTGTGACGATCCTTCTGACGTGACGGGAACGGCCCACACTTCTATTCGGCCACTCCCTGTCCCGATACTTAAGATTCCATATGTATTGACATCATCGACTTGGAGGAGACGTTCGGCAAAAGCAACTGCCGTAACTGGTTCTTTCTCGCCTTTGCCTTTGAATGAAGGTTCAAATCTGAAATGGTCCAAGGAATTGATTGAGACAGCATCAAATGACAGAAGCACTAAACCCCACACACGGCTTACCTCACTATTTCCTTCAATTCCAAAGCCCCATCATCTGTATCCACGATGTGCCATAGTTTGATCATTCCATCCCTCGACCCTGAAGCCAAAATATCCGGTCTTTCAGGACAAAAATGAATAGTGTACACTATTCGTTTATGCGCGGAATCAGCTGCGGCGAGTAGTTCAAAGGCCAGTCCATTCTCTGGACTAGCAGAGGAGGTTTTCTTCCAGATGCAAATCCTTCGATCTTTGCCTGATGAAGCCTGGTTTTTGGAAATGTTAGCACTACCACGTAATTCGAACCTAATCCTACGGGTAGTATCATGCTACTTACCAGATATTTGCCATCCCGTGAAAACGACATCGTTGAAACAGTTGAACGATGACCACCCTTGAGAAGGATTGGATAACAACTACTTGAGACAAATCCGCCAGTACACGTATTATATCAGGCGTTTAGGAAATATTGCTTACCTTGAGAATCCCTACACAAGTTCCTTTATTTGCATCCCACAGCCTGATGGCTGCGGTTGCGACATCATTCCTTGCCTTGCATGATGACGCCACCAAAGTCACTCCATTCGAGCCGCTTGGTGAACGATAGGCGTCTAAACAAACAAGCTCAGTTTCGTGACCAAACAACTTTCTAGCCTCGGGCCAAAGAGTAGTGACCCCTAAATCTCGTTCCGAGGGTAGTTTCAAACCGATACAGTCTCCTTCAGCTGTATCTAATGTCTGTGCGAACGCTTCATCATTGACGGGACCGGAGTATTTACTGCTCTCTTGATCGGTATCGGCGGAAGCCTTATTACTCAGTCCTAAAGACGGCATGAACGCGCGTTCAACTCTCCACGTCGATGATGACGATTGATAATTCTCAGCCACCTGCTCAACTTGAATAGTGCTACGTGATTGCCTAATCGATCGAAGGAGCCGCAATGTCGATACTGGGGCGTCAAACACACGCAATACCTTCTCATCGGCCCCACTCACAAAACGATGTCGTGGTTCACCACCATCATTTTCATCGTCATTGTCATTGTCACACCGACCGCCAATACATGCAATGGATGTCATATCATACCCGTGTACCTGCGGTCGTCCAACTTCGACCCATCGACAACTCGTCGATGAAATCGGAACCTCCATCCAAATCCGAGTGGTCTGATCGGAGCTGGTCGTTAACAAATATTCGCCATTGGGATCCCACGCCATATCTTCCACGGAGCGAAAATGCCCCGTGATGCAAGGGTCGGCAACCCATCTAGCCACTATGAGCTCATCGTCGTTATCATGATCATCAGCATCGTCATCAACCTCATTTTCATCCCCATGTTCCTTTTCAATTGCCATCTTCTTAGACTGCACTGTTTTCGTCCAAAAGTGAATTGAGCCTCCATACCCATGCCCGACAATACGAGACGCATCAGGCGAGAAGGCAGCATCGACAAATCCCATTAGGGATGCTCCGATGGAACCACCCAAAATCCCTCCCGCCGAGCCGACACGAGATATTGGTGTCCATATCCCGCCACCTCCTTCTTCATCTCCAACCTCCTCCANCTCCCGCCGAGCCGACACGAGATATTGGTGTCCATATCCCGCCACCTCCTTCTTCATCTCCAACCTCCTCCATCCAAAGTAAAATCGTACGATCCATGCTAGAACTCAGCAGGCAAGGTTTGTCAATTCCATGATTTTGTCGTTGTTGTGGCCTCCAACTTAGGGATGTCACTGCCTCTTCATGACCCATCAGCAAAGCCTCCAACGACACTGCCGTTGATTCAATACCGTCATGGGTGATGATAAGACGTGCCTCCCCCTCATCTTCCTGGAGGTCATCAATGTTGGCTTCATCCTCGTTCTCATCATCATCATCGTCGTCAATATTGATACCAACATCTTGGCGAGTATTGTCGCGATCATCCTTCATTCCCTCCTCCGGTGGCATCTGCACTTCCTTCATGGAAAGGCTGCTGCTCCCACTGGTACTTGTTGCAAATTTCCATAAACGAATTTTCGCATCATGCCCCGAGGTTGCCAACAGTGACGCTTTTGTCTTCCTTTTCTTTTCGTTATTTAAATCATCCGCCACGTATAATAATTCCAGCCATGCCGAACAAGTAATCCAATCCTGATGTCCCATCAAATGCCCATGATATTGGGGTATGCCAATGGACAGCAGAGGGAGTGCTACCCATTTCGATGATGATGTTTCTGAATTATAATCGTTGGAGACATTGCAATAAGTATTGTTGTTACTGTTACCATTCGTAGAACAGTCATGGGAGCGGTAGTAGGGTACAGTGTATACCCAAACCTTATTGTGCCTTGGTGCTGCTGATCCAGCAAATAAGTAACATTCTCTTGTGGAAGTAGTAGTCTCATCAGTACTACTGGTTCGACACTGCAAGTGTACCAATGTTGTGGCATGATGGCTAACGTGTCGATTGAATACTCTTTCCTTCTTTTCTGCAGTTACATTCTTACTATCCACTGACGATGTTGATGAGGATACCGAGGTTGAAACATGTGACACATGAAGGAATATTCCCCTCGAAGATGCCGTAGCAACCATCAATGTAGTAGAATCATGCCCTTCTTCCGCTCTGCGATCGATTATGGCAGCCGAAATGTCTGCAATAGACTCACGAATGTTCGATCTGTCATCTTCAACCTTGACACCCTCAGTTTTAGACTGTGGTTGTTCATTACCACCACTGCCACCTCCTTCGCGTATGGTACTAGCGCATGATGTAGGATCATATCCAACTAGCACATGTTCCTCCCACCGATTTCCACTGTTGGGAATAAGTGAATTTTGCGGATTGTATCTCCAGGAAGTGACTGTCCCATCCGAGAAGGCGGCCACAATCCCAAAATAATTGTGCTGCCAATTGTTATCATCACCATCCTTATTATTTGAAACCCATGCAAGTGTTGTAATTGATCGACGTGCAGCTGCATCTTCAACTGCTTCGCCCCTTGCCAAGACTTTTTTCGTGGCGCCACTACTACTACTTGTTGTGGTATTACCAGCCTCCAATGTTCGTGTTACCAAAGTTGATTCCACAGTAGTTATAGTGTTGGATTGGAATGAATGCGATGTGGCAAGATTGATGACTCCACTCGAGGCATAGATTATCGTGTCTACCAAATAATCATCATCGTGTTGATTAGTCTGCAGTGGCCGTGATGATGATGATTGCTGAGGAGCAGTAGTAGTACTAGTTGAATCTGTTGTAGTAGTTGGTGTTGTTGTTGTTGTTGATGTAGTTTTAGCTGTAGTTGATGTCGCTGAATTCGGGGCACGGATCCAAAGCAAGGAATGGGGGGAAGAATTGGCAGCTGCACCATGAAAGGAGAGGTGACAAGATGATGTGGCTGTTTTGGAATGGTTCATGATCGTGTCCTCGGCCATTTATTTATTCATCAGGGGCCGAGGAGGGTTATGAGTTAAGACAACATCTATCAACAACATGGTGATGGTGGATCACAAACATTGTGAACAGCAAGGAATTGTTGACGGACAGGCTCAATCAAGAGAGATTCCCGCGAGTTCCTGCGCTGAATGAAAGATTGAAAGATGAAAAGATAGAGAAAGAAGATTTGTTTTAAGATTTTTTGCTCATCATGGTGTGGTGATGGTGATGCTGTCGTCCCTACAATCTTCATCTTGACCATGAGCTATCAATCCATCCCCACTAGCACTGCCGATGCTGATGCCGCTGCCGCTGCTGCTGCTGCATCCATCATCGATGGGGGTGAGCAACCACTAGAACTCAGCCCCCAAGAATCTAACAATAGTAATGGCAGTGATGAATACATCAATCATGATAGCAGTCGTCGTCGTCACCGCCATCACGGCGGTGCATGGGTCACGACGACCGCGGCACTATTATCAGCCATGATGTTGCTCTTTCTAGCATTCATTAGTGGTCGTTCCTCTTCGTCTTTCCGAAGATATTATGATGATACGAGTTTGGAGGATATGAATAATATACTGAAAGGCAAAGTTCCCAATCGACTCTGTGAGATTTACCATCCGGATCCTCCATCGTCATCCAAAACTAGCAGCACTCAACCTACTACGGTTCGTAGTCTCATTGAAACGAGTTTGGGAGAACCAAGTCAGCCATGGCGTCAAGTGCCATGCATTCATCGATACAGCAATAGTCATCGGGGTGAAGGTCGATTTTTGATGCTTCGCTCGTTACTATCCTCGTACTTTTCATCATCAGCAGCCTCAACTACACGACAAGAACAAGAACAACAACGACTACAACAAGCGCATTCCAGCTCAGACTACAACAATCCAAGTAGTAGTAGTAGTAGTAGTAGTAGTAGTAGTAGTAGTAGCTCCCAACGACCTTCGGCCATAATTAATGTCGACTTTACCAACGTAATCTTTCCAAATCGACAACCAATATTGGGATTTGGGGGTGCATTCACCGAGGCATCGGCTTTGAATTTTTGGAGCTTGAGCGAACAAGGAAGGAAGGCGGCATTGGAATTATTGTTTGGGAAAGAGGGGTTGGGATATAGGTACTGTACTAGATAATATGTGACTCGTTTTTTAGTGTGATTGTGTTTGTTTTTTCTCGATTCCCTCAAGATGTGCATGATTTCGTTCTTTGCATGACCTTTCCAACAAAATGCACACAAATAATATCGCTCACCTCTGTGTTTTCGTTTTGTCATAATTCCAAGTCTTGGACGGACCCATATAAATTCTTGTGATTTTAGTGTCCAATCCTACTCTTTTGACAATACCGAAGATGATTTCGATCTGAATGACTTTGACAATGAAGTTACGCATGATCTCGATTCCGGTATGGTGGATATGATGCTCCTGGCTACAAAAACAGTGAAGGAATCCTATCCGAAAGAAGATGAGGAGTATGGCATGCGAATTATTGCCTCACCGTGGAGTCCTCCGGCTTGGATGAAAAGGCCAACGAATATGGATAGGAAGGGAGCGATGCATGCTGCGAATATGACAGGAAGTGCCGATGGTGCACCAGTTTGTTTGCGGGATGGTGTAGGGAGCGATTCGAAGTATGCCAAGAGTTGGGCATTGTATTTTAGCAAGTTTATTTCCGCATGTGAGCCTTGTTCAGATCTACAAATAATTTACCTCTCTGATTGTTTATGATGGATGATCAATACTCTAACAATTTTTGATTGCGAATGATATTTTCATCGTCACAGATTCCAACCACGGTATAGATTTCTATGGAGTCACTATTCAAAACGAACCAGAGTTTCCTGCCCCGTGGGAAGCATGCGCCATCGATATTGTTTCGGAGGGGGACTTCATTGCCAATCATCTCGGTCCGACTTTATCCGAATCTCATCCCAATACAAAGATACTCATATTTGATCACAATAAGGACCATATGGTGAAGTGGGCGCAATATCTTTTGAATTCGGATCATCCAGCTTCGAAATACATTGATGGCACGGCACATCATTGGTACGCTGGCGGAATGGATCGATTGTTGGATGGTGCACAGGGCGCTCCGAACATGCATCGGATGCTTTCTGAATTAGATGCAATGGAAGTCGACAAGGACCATATACTTCTTAATTCAGAGGCTTGTCACTGGTGAGTATATTTCAGACAATTTACGTCCACCGCATTTCACCTCCTATTACATTCTTACTTTTCTTTATATGCTTTATGTTTTATTTGTCTCAACAGTCCAAGTACAGGTTATGCTGGTGGAGACATGAACATTGCATGGGCAAGAGCTAGTAGGAACGTTCACACGTTGTTAGCAGACTTGGCGGCAGGCAGTAATGGATTTATCGAATGGAACTTGATGTGAGTATAGCCGAGTTACTTCGTTTGTTTTCAAGTGCCTTTTTACTTGACATTCATATGGAATTATTTTTCTGATTTTCATTCTGACTGTTTCCAGTTTGGACTCTGTTGGAGGACCAAATCATCTTGGCAACATGTGCGACTCTCCTCTTTTGGCGGTTCCACACCGGGCCTCGGACGCAAATGGAAGTATTCCGGAACAACTTGATTTTGAATTGGCTGGCCACCCATTTGGAAAAGTTCACGGAGATACCAAAACAAGAGAGGAGCTTAATGCGGAGGGAGTCCCTGCCAAATATCTCGATCTAGGAATAGTGGTGCAACCAATGTATTATTACGTGGGTCATATTACACGGTTTGTACGACCTGGATCAAGGGCAGTGCGCGCCTTGGTAGATAGTAGCGTCGGTGGGTCCAAGTCGCGTACTTTCCGACCAACGGAGGCGGATGTTCCGGGGGGAGGTATCAATGATCTTGCTCGTGTTGGTATCGAGACGACATTGTGGCCATGCGAAGGGTCAACTCGGCAAGAATGGCTGCTAAATGACGAGAAGCAATTGCAAGTATTTGGTCACGATTGGT
This sequence comes from Discostella stelligeroides, assembly GCA_036939555.1. Classification (NCBI taxonomy): domain Eukaryota; phylum Bacillariophyta; class Thalassiosirophyceae; order Thalassiosirales; family Thalassiosiraceae; genus Discostella; species Discostella stelligeroides. Next base: position 12,941 of record JALLAX010002860.1, read on the forward strand.
TGGGCGTACCGACAACTTCTTGCTTGGGAAAGAAGGCAGACAAAGACTTTGGCGGGCTTTTGCTGACTTCCTGCAATGCAACTGATAACACATCCGGGTATTACGAAGTTGTTCCTTTGTCTGAGAAGGATCGAGTTCATATTGTCTTGCAGAATAGTAGGGTCGATTCCAAAATCAGCTGCCTCCTCGTGCAACCCTTGAGGAATAACGGAGGAGCATATGGTCCACGGGGTGGAGCTCAGGTCAATATAGGCAGTTGCGAACATCCATGGGCAGAATGGGTACATGATACATCCACAGGCGAAATTTACACAACCGCCCTTGGCGATGATGTGTGTCTGACGACTGGATGGCCCTTTTTGCAGGCTGGTGCGTTTGACACCTCTGACACTGGCAGCACCGCCAAGGTGGCCGTTATTCTCAACGAGGCGGGAGAAGCTGCAAATTACGTCTTCCGAAATAAAGACTCGATTCTATTGACGGCATCTATCCCTCCTCATTCGGTTCAGACAATAACACTGGACTAGAGAGAGAGAGAGAGATCCCATCTTCTAAGAGTTTTGATTAGGGAGATTTCTGCTCATTTTTTTGTTACTAAAATGCCCATAATAATAACCATGACAACAATCAAACTCTGTGGCGAATACCATATTATTATCTATTATCGAACACTGACAGGATGGACTTGACGAGTTGAAGTATTGTATCTACTTCGGTTCTATTGCTCTGCCCCAGAATCCTCTGATAACAACAACATCAAACATCTCGAGTAGATAAAAAGATCTTTCTTTCCCGCGGCTGTTTTGTGTTCTGTGTTTTGTGTTGAGGTAGGTATTGTAGGTTTGTGGTGGTGTCTCGTCTTTCACGGATTCGCGGACATCCGTGAACCGAACACCACCGAGTTGGACCAAGAACCATGCTGTGCCATGCTTCCATCTACCACGCCATCCACCCTGAGTGCAGTATCAAGTAGTATGATGATGATCAGGTACTATCTATTATGTGAATAAAGACTCAAGACTCTAGAGGGAGGCTGCCGTTGTAGCTGTAAGTCAATTCCGATTCCGAGGCAATCAATTCTTCATTTGAGCGCACGGTAGCCATTTACATGTACAAAACTAATCTACTTTGCATTCTCCTTATTTACCTCAGTAATCACATGAAAATTAAGTATGGATATGAATTATTACTTGGATCAAATTGATATCCTGGAGCAGCAGATGCAGCTTGAACTCTGGGAACAGCAGCAGCATCATCATCATCAATATCATCGTCATCAACTGCCAACGCCGCCACTTGTGCCGACCGAGATTGAGATCCTGCCGCATCATTCGAATGCAAATCATGATAGTAATCGAAGTTCGTCCTTTCCATGGAATACATCATCATCATCGCCATCGGTAGAATGCCATGACGGTTGTGTGACTTTCCGACCGTACCGGGCGAATCATTCGCGGGAGCATCTTCTTTACGGCATGTCATTCACCACCGAGGCTTTGACGAATGCAGAAGATGTAGAGGATTGCTACTTAGACAAGGATGCGCATAACAATCACAACAACGGTGACGACGACGACGACGACGAGTACGACGATGAGGACGACAAGGACGATGATGATTATGAGGAGATGATGACGCAGTATTGCGGATTCAGTAGGGAAGAAGAGAAGGAGTTTGAATATGTTCCACGGCATTACAACATACCACTTAAGGATGGGTGCGCTGACAAGGAAGTGGACTTCGTTGGCTGGTACAATGATCCGAAGATGATGAGTACTAAGACGGAGATGACTCAGCCCTCATCCTCATTATCATCATCTCCACTAATGCAGCAGCAGCCACAGCAGCAGCAGCAGCAGCAGGATCCACCTGTCGAAGTGGAAAATCGGTTGGTCGTCATATCGAAACAAGGACGAAGACACCAAACTGCGCTCGAGCCAGAGGAGTATGTCTATCCTCGAGATTTTATCTCCTTAACCAATACAAAGCCATCTGCACCAGATCCACAGCAATCCAAGCCTAGCTACAGTAGCAGCAGCGCTAATAATGTTCGCATGAGTGGTAGAAGATGCAGTAGAAGCAGCAGCAACATTTCAAAACAATTGACTGCGTTACCCTTATCCCCCATCAACGAACAACCCAAATGTGGTGTTGTAACGGCAACGGCAGTGACAAACCAGACGAACTCATCCTCTTCTTCTCACGAACGATACAATGGATATCAACATTGCTTTGTAACGGTCCTGACCGAACATCGATTCTTAATGCTGTATACCTTCCTATCTCGCTACTCACATCACAGTAAGATTGTTGTACTCTTCTCGACTACCGAGTCTTTGATGTATTACACAGCGTTGTTACATCGATTGAAATTCCATGTTCTGGCCATCTATGATGATATGACAAGGGAACAGGTTGCCAAGACGTTGCATGAATTCTCAAGAGTTGCAGAAGCGGAGGATGAGGATGACATTTCTCTAATACTGTGCAAGCTCGACTTTCAAGGAAAAGACAAAATAGTAATTCCACAAACGACCAATTTGATTGTACAATTCGAACCTTGTACCAATCCAAGTGAATACATTTACCAAGTTGGACGCATTTCTCATGATCCTGATGCTATGGCAAGCGGACGAAGCCGACGACGTGCATCACACAACTCGTCTCAGTCGTCGAATAATAGACGCGGTAGTGGTAGTTGTGGTGTAGCACCACCGCGCGCGCTGCTTTTTCTAACACCAAACGAGTATGGCTTTCATAGATATTTCAAAGCGGCTCAAGTGAAGACGTACGAGTATGAGATACCTCAAATAAGCAATGTCCAAAATCGGCTNATATTTCAAAGCGGCTCAAGTGAAGACGTACGAGTATGAGATACCTCAAATAAGCAATGTCCAAAATCGGCTAATCAAGTTACTGCGATGTGAAGACAATAAGCAGTTGCGTCAACTAAGCTTAAGAGCGTGCCGTGCGTATCTCTTTTCATATGCAAGGCATGAGTTTGGGGATATATATAATTTGAAAGAGTTGGATGTCGAGAAGGTGGCAGTGAGCTTCGGATTCGATACGCTTCCTTCCGAAGAGTTGTTAGAGAGCATGCAGGGTGGTAGTGGTGATGGTGATGGTGAACTGGGATTATTATTTGATAAAACTTTTCGAACAACATCCACGAGCACTAGCATTCGGCGCAAGCCCGCAAAGCAAAGCAATGGTACGAGTTGGATGACTCGTGAGAAGACATGGCGGTATTCTGACCGGCATGCGGAGAAGATGAAAGTAACTTCCTCCCAAAAAGTCGCGTCGATCAAGCCAGAGTTTGTAGTGACCCGTTAAGCAACGATGCTGTTGTCGGAGATTGGTAACAAACGTATTAAGAACAATTGATTATTGTGCATCGACAGTTATCTAGTATCTCTAGTCTCCGTTTCAGTTTCGTTCGATCCTACGTACAATACTACGCGATTAAGAAGTAGTGGCGAAAAAGAGCGACAATCAAAAGTAGTGGTTATGGCAATGGTCTCCAACAAGAAGTGCTCTGCCCTCGCAGCTCTCACCCTCCTACTATGGAGCAAGACAGATGCATTTAGCACCGGCGTCGTTCCCATCTCTCGCCGTGCTGCCGCTACCAAGCTTGACGCAAAAGGTGGAATCGATGCTTACGCGGCACAAATGGCTGCCATATCCCCATCGACTAAATGCAGGACGACTGCATGCAGACCGGATTTACGCGCGCGTACGCGCGATCT
>JALLAX010002937.1:0-10005 GCA_036939555.1 Discostella stelligeroides
CGAGTTCGAGACAGCACCATTCTGCGTGGGACGGGAATTCCTCCAATCCTCAGTCACCTTATCAGCCTTCTCCTTCTTGGCACCGAACCAAGTCCGAGGCTCATGACGGAACAACGATCGAGATGGCAGATCCTTGTTTGGTGCCGATTTCAAACGAATATTAGGACGGCGAGGCAACACTTTGGCACTATGCTCTCGCACCGTATCAAACCCTCGTTTGCTGCGCTGTTTCATGGAATCCATGCCATTTCTACTCCTTTGCTTGAGTAGGCTGAACTTGTCATGAATCTTCTCCTTGTTGGGAGCATTCCCAAGACGAGGACGGGCAAGTAGTGTAGGGCGTTGCTCCCTTCGTTCCGCCTTGTCCCTGTTGCTGTTTTTGTTGTCTGCGTTATGGTCCTGAGCGCATTCCTTGGGTGAATTGTTCGTGTTTGATCGGCGAAGTCCGTGATGTTGATTCTGATGATGATGGTGATGATGATGCGAGGGCATTGCCTCGGCTTCGTCGTCAGACCACTCGACACGTTCTTTATTGTTAGAGCCACTGACATGATTACTGTTGTTACCGCTGCTCCTTCTCTCACTGCTCCTCACCCTAGATTCGACGTTCCTCGCGCCCGCCGCAGATAGCATTTTCACCATGATGTGTAGAGATCTCTCCGGTTGATGGTATTCAATAATATGCTGACAATCTTATGATACGCGTAGTGTGAAAATAAATAGAATGATTATCATCAAGACCAATGGTCAATTCCATCTATTTCTCTCACAGAAAACTGAAAACTACAACATGAGCATCATCATGAACGGCAATCGCAGTCGAAATTTTCTTGGCCCAGCCTCAACATGGAAGAAAGTTCGATTTGGTTCGATGGGCCAAAGTACTGGGGAAATTTCAATTCAGGTACACCTATTTTAGACCGCTCCGCAATTGCATTTTAGCTGCGATTGTTGCAAGTGCGAATGCGACACAACAGGACACAACATTCCCAAAAGACATAAGACAAAAGATCCCAAAACTCATAACTCAAAACTCCGAGAACAAGAACATGTTGATTTGAGATACATCAACCTTTGTTGGAAAGTGGGGTGTGTGTCGTAGAGATGGTAATATTGATTCCGCTATTTCTTCTCCTATCCGCCTTTTCTCCTCCCAGCGTTTCCGAACTTCATGCCGACATACACGTGATCGCCTCATACAACATGCCAATCTATGCCAATAATAGCAATAGATGCCAATCTATGCCAATCACCACCATTCTGCACATCATCATCATCATCATCACGACCGTCACCGTCACCTTCATTCAGAACCTCCTCGCTCCTGCCACCCACGGCTCAATCGCCACAGACTCAGACCTCAACTGCCAATTCCAACAGGAAGGAAACTTGTCTATTCATTCTCTCACACAATCAACGCAAAAATAATGCCTCAGGTGATCGTTTACGATTCGGAGGCCCCTCAACAGCCGACTTCCAATGCAAAACAGACATTACCAAACATCCCAGGAATGCCCGAAATCGTCATAAATAATTCGAGGACAGCCTCGCAACAACCACCAGTACCAGTGCCACCGCAATGGAATTTGTTGCATTGGCAATGGCCATATTATTCGTATCCAACATATGTTTATCCGCAGCCGGTTCAGCAACAGCAACCACAAGTCATCATAATTAAGAACGAGTTGCCCCAACCCCCACCACCTCCAAAGGAAGAAAAGAAGAAGGAAGAAAAGAAGAAGGAAGAACCAAAACCTGAGCCGCCTCCTCCCCCTCCGATCATAGTTGAGGAGGAATTTGAGTTTGAACCACAAAATAGGTCAAAAATAACGTATGCGTCTCTGTTACTCAGCTTTTTGGGTTTCGCTCTTGGTATCGCATGCATTGCTGAAACATACAAAGCCGCTGAAGCACGTCGTCTGGACGAAGAAGCTGCAAACTACCTTGAAGATTTCAGTGTTGATGATTCTTACAATACCATTGTACTCAGACTCGGCTCAATATCGTCGTTGTTCTATTTTATGGCGACGTTGTGCTCATGGCTCGCTGGTTCACGGCACGTGAAAAAGGTGAAAGACGTGGTAGACGAGAGTTGCGTCATGAAAACCGTCTTGATTGCTGGGTGGATTTCGTTCTCGATTGCTTTCACATCGAGTCTGATTGTAATGATGATGGCGCTCGATGAAGATAAGGAAGTTCGTCCGTCGGGGGTTTGGCTAGGATTCATTATGTATATAGTGTCGTGGACTTTAATGTATGGATATTCGGAAATGGCAAGAAAAATGTAAATTAGTAGAACTATGCGTGAACAATGAATACAACATAGAGCATGGGTTTGGTCATCACTATTGCATTCCTCAGTAACTCCTGAAAGAATCCAGCTGACATCTTTACGATGATTCAGCGTGAAAATCGCAGCTAAAGGAACAAACATATACTTTATCCTATTGTTCCAACAAATGAGTTATATGTACATCATGGTCAGAACACAGTATGTTTTCTAGCCACGTCGTGCAATCTCTGAGAAGCCAAACATAATCATCCACGCAAATATGCTAACGATCAAAGCGCTCCAAACAACTTCAGGATAGATAACATTATCCTCATCAAATGCCAATACCAAGATGATCAAATCATTGATAAACGCAATACAGTATATGACCCATCCTGCAATTATAAACCCATCTAAACAGCAATGTCCATCCCCTTCACCATGATGTCTGTGTCGCATTCCCGCGTAGAACGAGCAAAATGTTGCAATGCTAAATGCGAGCACTGACGCACCACCGGTAGATATGGCGACCGTCCGATTGATGGAATAGTTTTCGTCACTTGTATCAACACCTGCCTCGTATTGATCGAACGTTTCGTATGTTTTGATCACGCAGACAACGCTAAAGGCTAGAGCTACAAAGAACATGATCACAGATGTGATTGAAAATCTCGAGAATTGCTGTGGTCCCATTTCCTCTGATTCAAGGTCCTTTGTCTCCACAATTGGTTGTGGAGGAGGAGGAGGCGGTGGCGGTATTGGTGGCGGCTCTTTTTTCTTTTCTTCCTTCTTCTCCTCTTTTTTCTTTTCTTCCTTCTTCTCTTCCTTTTTAGGTTGAGGCTTTGGGGGCTCATCACTGATCACAATTATCCTGGGTTGTTGTTGTTGCTGCTGCTGTTGTGGATGATACGGATAACCGAAGGATGATGGCGGAGGTGGCGGGTAAGCTGGATATGGCGAATACATTGGCGCAGGGGTTGGCATTGGCATAGGCATCGGATATGGAACCCCAAACATCTGCGGCATTTGCATTTGTGGTGGTGGTGGCGGTGTTGGAGCTGGTGGGGCCGATGCACCATGATTAATGTGATGAACATAGACAGTAGATGAGCCATCCGGATTTTTCTCAGTCGTAGTGTGCGTCCCAGGTATTGAATAGCTACTGGGTGGAAGCATAGGTGGTGGTGGTGACATCGCTGCCCACATTCAATGTCTATTGCTGTTAATGTTTCTGCCGTTCCTGCTTTGATGGTATTGCTGATTGCTGATATTGCTGCGCTAATAAATGGACTTTTCTTCGAACGGGAGAGAGAGGGATGGTGAGTATCTCTCTATCTCTATCTCTAGAGGTATGTAGATTGATGTGACTTCTGTTTGGGTGTGTACTACGGGCACAGAAGAGAGAAGAGAAGATGGTGTTTGGTGTTGGGCAACGTTAGCGGCTGCGTCGCCATGGTCCGAGGGAAAGGGGCGAGCGATCGTTACTCCTGTGTTGGATGGAAGTCGCAAAAGAAATACTAATTCGTATCTATGTAGATGACGTCATGCGGTGCGAAAAGATCGATGCGAGCAATCTTGATAGGCGATAATCGCTAAATGCCAAATGTCGGCTCTTCCACGTCATGATGACGTCGGAACACCGTTTGAGCACGAGAGTCAATCATTGCTCGAGATCAATCATAATACACTGCATTACAAATCTACAATAATACAACCGAAGGCCGAAGGGTTTGGTTGTGCGTAGTCACAGGTAGTCACCGGTGCTGTATTTTGCCGTGTACTGTTCCTTGCAAAGGCTTGGATATTCTTAAACCTAACCAAAGATGGGACGTGGGACGTTTTTTTGTTGATTTCCAGTTTCCATATTACGTCTCTGATTTAAGAATTCCAATCAAGCAAGGCAGTCTCATTGTTTCATGACCGGTATACTACCACACCATAAACATCATTCGCTCCCAAATCTACGATATCTGCAACACATCCTCGTCAGCGAAATATCTTGCCAAGTATCGCCACGTCGTCTTCATCGAAAATTCCTTGACCAAAGTTGCAATCGCCCGAGTTTGCTCCTCACTATAATAATAATGACCATACACTTTATGCGGTATAAATTCGGGAAGATCTGCCGCAACAGCCACGGGTTTCAAATCAAGAAAATTCATCAACTCCTGCGTCACATTGGCGTAACTCGTGGAATAATCCTCGTAGTGTAATACCATCGATGGAACGTCAAGTTCTAACTGAGTCACTGTGAAGGCATGGTTGTGCCATTGGATATAACGAAAGAACTCGGCACGACAGGGAACTCCAGCAAATGCATCGACTAGATCCTTGTCTATCCATGGACTTTGGGCAAGTGCTCCCGAGTCGTCATCAATGCTTCTGCACCATTTCTGTAACAACATCAAGAAAAGGAAGCACAGTTGTAAGAAACAGCATGCACACGAGTGAAACAAGTACCATAAAGATAAGCAATGGAACTAACGTACCCGAAAGCCACGTTTATTGTTCGGATATTGCACAAGCCACTCCTCATCTTTCATTCTTTCGAACTTGTTTCTCTCATTATGGAATCGAGCCACAACATTGTCCAATGGATTACGAATCAGATGTACCACGCGTTTAACAACATCCTGGTGATATTGAACAGGATGACTTTCCATGGTAGGTGAAGCACCAAAAACTGAAGAGTGGGAGGAGGAAGGGGAATACACGCCGCGTTTCCCAGTAAGACACCATCGAAGGAACGCTCGTGACGATAAAATATATTTTTCAGGATCAAGAATCGTGGGATAGCCACCACAATGAGTCTTTGTCAGGATGAGTTTCGGTAGTGCCGTAGTCTTTCCCGAAAGGAGTTCTAGAAATGGGCCATTCAGGCCTTTTTCTCCCTGGAAGACGGGCACGCTCTCCTCATCTCGTATCTCCCCCTCCAAACCGTAGTTGGTGGCAGTGGTCGTGCCGGTGAGTTCTCGTATTGCGTGGAGGGTGTAACTTGTGCCTGAGTTTGGGAAGGACTGGTAGGTAGATATTATGTTGTGGAGTAGAGTTTGGGTCAATGTATGTGAATTGGGATTTTTCATAATGAATCATTCTATTTTGTTCGCACGTCACGTACCATGAGCCATGCCACGCCCGTCGGCCATGATGTCGACAAATACTGCTCATCACTGTTATCAGTCATCACCGTTGCTTCCTTATTGTTCAATGGAAGTGAGTTTTGAATACGAGGACTATTATCATCGTCATCACGCGTTTGCGTGGTCATCATACCGCGTCGTCGTGTTCGTATTCGTGGCCATTTCCCCGTAGTGATGCCAGCATCCATATTGGGATGATGATAGTAATAGGGTTGGATCATGTTGCTGTTGTTGTCGAGCAGTGGTAAATTATTGTTTCCTTGATGGTTGTTACTCCATACTTCTCCCGATAGGAACAACGTGCAAAGCAGTGCGGTGGATGCTGCCGCGAATGCGGCGGTACATGCGAGAGTCACTATATATATCGCAAGTGTCAAATGATGATAACAAGAACGTTCAAAGTGAGAAGCACGCGCGAAGATGTGAGATGTATGTGGATGATGATGATGATGATGAGAAAGATAGATTACTTTACTGCATGAAGAAAATCACGAACCATCTCTTTACCTGCATGTATTGAACTAAGTGAATGAAGTAGTACCACCCTTCTTGCTCTTGTAGGAGTTGACGGTGGGGATGATCTAGCCATAGACGGTGGAGAGTGGATAGGGTGCGTGAACGACGATGAGTATTTCATTATTTCTTGCCGGATTTATGATGCAATGCAATAAATAATGTTGAGTGTATCTTCTATGGTGGGCGGGAGGAAGTCGGGTTGTTCTTTATGTCCTCGTGAACTCGTGTGAGACTTCGTGAGACCGCATGAAATCATTTTGGCGACGAGCGATTAGATGATGTTGATAGGAGTTAGTAGTAGGGAGTAGGACAGCAAATAAGAGCTAAATGGCGATACCATTCACAGTGATGTCGTACGGAAACTCGCTAATTTGTTCAACCGTCTTGCAGGATCATCGTCATCAATCATCACACCCGAGCCGGTGGAGAGGATGACGATGCATGATGTTGTGCCACGCATCACGCATGCACTTGCCCTTGATGGCAGTAGCGAAACAGTATCACCTATTATCTCTAACAACTCTCTTTTCTCTTTCACAACAATATCAATGTCCACAGGGCATTGTCATTTTATCTCGTAAATATCTATAGAGAGAGAGAGAGAGATACTGGACATTAAAGCTTATCTCACTATATCAATTATTGCAGAGAGTAAACAAAAGGCGAGATCGAGATGCCTCCATCCAATCGAGACGGTCACTACTTCGTGGGCAGTCGAATTAATTGTAGTCGCTGTTTTCATCGTAATCGATCTGCCATCATCATCGTCCTGGCTTTCGTCGCGCTGCTAACTACAAGAACATCATCGTCTACCATGCAAGTGCCCGCGGTATCGGCGGTGTCTGCCTTTCGACGATCTGTGGTGGCCTTTGGTAGTAGATCTAATCGACGAAGGGCAACTGCATCTGCCACATCTTCATCTCTGGTTGCCCATCCTACGTTCGCCCATAATCATCATTCTTCCAAAGAGAGGAAGACAGTAAGCAGATCTCCGTTCTACCCCTCTGCTCATTCATCCATGACCCGTTACTCTTCGTCCGCCGCTACCACTTCTTCTTCGTCTTCTGAAACTGACACTGAAACAACAACCATAGCATCAGCAGCATCATCAGCATTCCAAGACATCAACTGCAACGACTACGACATACTCAACGCGGCCAAGGGTCTACCCTCCGATTCATCCTACGATCCATCCTCATTCGAATCGGCCATTTATCAATGGTGGGAAACCTCTGGCTGTTTCGATCCCGATGCTACCAAATCCAAGAGAATACAACGTCAACATCAACAGCAACAACAACAACAACAACAACAACAACAACAACAACAACAAGTACTAGAATCAACCACAAAAGAACAACAAGAACAACCCTACGTCCTTCCCATGCCACCACCCAACGTCACCGGTCGTCTACACATGGGTCACGCCATCTTCGTTGCATTGCAAGATGTATTGGCGCGATTTCATCGCATGCGCGGCAAGACGGTGCTATGGACGCCGGGGACCGATCATGCGGGCATTGCGACGCAATTGCAAGTGGAGAAATTGTTATTGGCCGAGGGTGGACGACGTCGTGCTACCGATGAGGAGATTGCTGCCGCTTCTGCATCGGATGCTAGTCAACAACAAGGTGCAAGTAGTCAAGAGGAGAGCACGAGTAGTAGTAAATTGGTGGGTCGGACCGAGTTTTTAGAAAAAGTATGGGAATACAAGGCCGAACAGGGCGGTGCGATTACTTCCCAATTACGTTCCTTGGGTGCCTCGGCCGATTGGAAACGAGAGCGGTTTACCATGGACCCCGACCTGTGCGTGGGCGTGACCGAGGCATTTGTGCGATTGTATGAAAAGGGATTAATCTATCGCGGTACCTACATGGTCAATTGGTCACCAGGATTGATGACGGCGGTGAGTGATTTGGAGGTGGAATATACCGAGGAGGAGGGGAAGTTGTATTACTTTAAATACATGGTAGAAGCAGCCGCCGACAGTAGTATTGGCACAGAGGAGAAGGAGGGAGAGCACTATCTGCCAGTGGCCACGACACGTCCCGAGACAATCTTTGGAGATACGGCCGTTTGTGTCAATCCGAATGACGAACGGTACAAGCATCTTATTGGTAAGCGCGTAATGGTCCCCATGTCCAATCATAGCAGCAACAACAACAACGAACCACGATCCATCCCAATAATTGCCGATGAATACGTCGATATGGAATTTGGTACCGGCGCTCTCAAAATCACACCTGGACACGATCCCAATGATTACGAATTGGGCAAGAAGTACAATCTTGAAATACGCAATATCATGAATAAAGATGCCACAATGAATGGAGCATGTGGAGATCGATACTCTGGGATGGATCGCTTTGCGGCACGAACACAGTTATGGAATGATATGGAGGAGGAAAATTTGACTATCAAGGTGGAGGCGCATACGCAACGTGTGCCACGTTCGCAACGTGGAGGCGAGATTATTGAACCGTTAGTAAGCAAGCAGTGGTTTGTAAAGACGGAGGGGATGGGAGCAAAGGCGTTGGAGGCGGTACAATCTGGGGATATACGTATTGTCCCACCGAGATTTGAGAAGGTATGGTATGGTTGGTTGACGAATATTCCTGATTGGTGAGTGCTGTGTGTGGGTGGGTGTTCGTGATGTGTGGTTGTTATTTAGTTTGCATTGATATATGGGTCTGAATTCCATCTGTACCATACAGGTGTATCTCACGTCAATTATGGTGGGGCCATCGCATCCCGGTTTGGTACATCGGGAACGAGGACGATGATTCTGATGAATCGTTCATCGTCGCGCGCAATGAGGAAGAGGCTCGACAAAAGGCAATCGAGGCAGGCCATGCCTCGGATGTTATCCTCCGTCAGGAAAATGATGTCTTGGATACATGGTTTAGTTCCGGACTGTGGCCATTCGCTACCGTGGGGTGGCCACAAGATGAGAATGGGGATGAAACCACCGACCTTGCACGGTTTTACCCCGGCACATGCTTGGAAACTGGATATGATATTTTATTCTTTTGGGTAGCACGTATGGTCATGCTCGGCATTGAATTAACCGGCGTAAGCCCCTTCCAGGTCATTTACTTACACGGATTGGTCCGTGCTGCTGATGGAAGTAAAATGTCAAAAACAAAAGGCAACGTTATTGATCCTCTTGACACTGTATCGGAGTTTGGCGCCGACAGTTTGCGATATTCTTTAGTGACTGGCGTGACACCTGGACAGGACATTCCATTGAATATGGACAAGATTGCCGCGAATAAGGCATTTGCCAATAAGCTGTGGAATTGTTGCAAGTTTGTTACCGAAAATGCGTTGAAGGGGGTGGATGACATGGAGATGAAAACTTTGGCGGTTACGGGACCATTGGAGAAGGAGGAGTTTGAGACGTTTGCTTTGCCTGAACGGTACATTATTTCCAAGTGTCATGAGTTGGTGGAGAGTGTAACGAACGACATTGAAAATTATCAGCTTGGTGCCGCCGGAAGCAAGGTATGAATGATGTGCACTGTTTCGATTATTTCATTTTTACTGAAGAGCCATTTCATTTTTTGTAATTATACTTGTTACTGTATTCCAGATCTATGAGTTCTTGTGGGATCAGTACGCTGACTGGTACATCGAAATATCAAAGACGCGCCTTTACGAGGGCTTTGGCGGTGGCGGAGAGGACGCAAAAGCAGCGAGGCGAGTGCTCGTCTACATTCTCGACACGAGCATGCGGCTACTACATCCATACATGCCATTCGTGACGGAACAGTTGTGGCATCATCTTCCCCGTGCACCAAAGGCAGATGGAATGGCTGCGAACGCGTTGATGCTAGCCGATTGGCCTCAGATGGGAACAGCAGTTCTCGTTAAGGATAAGGACGCCATCGCGACATTTGAATGTTTCCAGGCACTTACTCGAAGCATCCGTAACGCACGAGCAGAATACAACGTTGAACAAGGAAAAAAGATAAGTGCTACAGTTGTGGCATCGGGACACTTGAAGGATGCCATCGAAGCGGAAATCAAATCACTGGTCATGTTGGCAAAGTTAAATCCTGACCAGGTAGCTGTTCT
>JALLAX010003141.1:0-10310 GCA_036939555.1 Discostella stelligeroides
CCTTAATAACGCGAATCCGTCTCTCAATAAACGGTTCATGCTCGTTGGCGCTAGTGAGGTTGAGTGTAGGAGCACCCGGCAATTCGTACAGAAGTTCCGCCAGGGGGGCAAACTCGTTGTCAGCTGTTACTGTCAATATCTGGAACCCTTTTTGAAGGTAGTACATGAATATGGACTTGAAAGCTTTGAAAATCGTATCGATCTTTCGGTTAGCAAGATGCGTGACCGTTGCAAAGCAAATCTTCCTACTGAGGGTGAGGAAGAATGGCACTTTGTTCACGAAGAATACATCAATCGATATGGTCACGATGCGATGTAGTTCCCTAATCTCCTTAGGGATTTCTACCATATCCGTAGCGACATGCGTAGGCGATTTTCGGGTAGTCTTGCCTTTAAGTGAGGCCACGTTGGCACCCCAAATCTTCTCAGCTGTTTGAGCGTCATCCACGGCGACTGGACACTCCTGTATTTGATTCGATTTAAGAATCCATTTATAGTCGTGCTCGGAGGGGAAGGCTAATCCAGCTTGTAGACTCCTCGCCTTCTCCGCTCCGACAATTTGTCGTTTTGAGAACATTTTCATATTATCTTCAACTGTTACCACGAAGCTGAACTCATCTCGCTTCGGGTCATAGAAGTGCAATCCACTACTGTGCATTTTGAACACCATGTTCGGTAGACCCTTGTCTTCACGCCACACAACGAACGATTCGTCATAGCTGTCATACGTAACATGGTAACATTTGATCACCTCCTTCAATGACAGAATGTTTGTGATTGCACGCGATGAGAACCACACATCTGGTTTCCCTTCGCCTATCGATGCCACCTTGTTCACCTGCATCGAGCCTCCGTTGCTGTGCAGGGTGAGTGGCTCGTCCGAGCTCCGGATACTGGATACCATCCTCTTGTTACAGAACAGGGACATAGTAGACTGATTGTCTAGGAGTATCACCTCTCGCAGGTTGAGATCGCGAAGTTTTCCTTTGCTCTGCTTCATTGCTACCTCTTCGTGTGATTCGCCGGGCGATACATTAAAATTTGCGAGAGAAAGGTTCGAGAATTGGAAATGGGATTGTTCTTCATCCGTGTCCGATTCGTCGTCGTCCTCTAATTGGGCCTTAAGCTGAGTGAATTGTTTGTTAGCCAACTTCAGCTTCTTCTCTAGATCCTCAATATTCTTCTTACTGGAGGTAGATGATGATATGGACGAGTCGTCGGACTCGTTCTTCTTCTTTCGTTCCGGACATTGTTTTGCTCCGTGTCCCTTCTTTCCACACACGAAGCATTCCTTGTTGGCGTAAATGTTCTTCTTTTCTTCGCCGTCGCCACCTTTCTTTTCTTCTTTCTTCTTATCTCCACCACCCTTCTTGCCCTTTTGTGCAAACGCGGTACCTTCGCTTGCGCCTGTAGCCGGTTGCTTCCTCTCATCGTATTTGTTGAGTAGGGCAAGCGCATCGCTCCTGGTGGCAGGATATTCATCTCTCTTTGCGATAAACGCCTCTAGTAGATTGGTTTTCACTGCATCGTGAGTCGGGGTTGAGCTGCTGTTTACGATCAGTAGGTATGCAAGCAACCTCTCCTTTGAGTCGCCGCGCACCGTCTGCTGCTCCGCTGGCGTCAGGGTATCGTAGTCTGACCACCCTCTGGTCTCGCAGCAGTATTCCCATAGGGATTGGAAGTTGTCGAATTGTACTCCGACCGATTCTGCTACGTCCACCCGAGTATTTAGTTTTTCGTACCACTGTGTATTTGATTGATTGTTTTGCTGCTTGAGAGTTAAAACAGCCAGCAAATTGTCGACCAAATTGTTCGGAGGATACTCATCCCCAGTCTGCTTCATCACGACTCTCTCAATCAGCGCGTAGAGCTCCAGTGGCTTTTGATTTTTGTTGATGCTCTCCCATTGCGAATCGTCATGCATTTTATCTTGCAGACGTTGCGAGCATTGTCCAATTATGATTGCAAATGCCTTCTGTTGGTTCACGAGATGCTTGCTCACCCTCTCGCCGTAGGCCTTCTCTTTTTGCCTCCACTCTCCTTTCTCTTCCTCTGTGAGTGGAACCTGAACAGTGGTATTCAAATCATACTCTGCTTGGAGTATTTCGTTGGACACGTCTAGCTTCTGCTCCTCAAGCGTATCGATAATATTTGCGTCGGTAGCTAGATTGATATCGGATTGGATTCGGGCAAGCTTCCTACGTAGCTTTGCGATATTGTTGTTTTGTTGTGCCCGTATCATCGTTTCATACGCGGGCTGCCTCGCTGTCGCTGTCGCAGGGTAGTCAGGTGGAGGGGCGACAAATTCCTTCTTGGTCTCGAGCTCCCCCATGATATCTCCACCGTAGAGGCTTCCAACATATTGCGCTATCTTGATCTGAGTCGTGCGCATGAGATCTGCGGACGATCTCTCGCCTAGATCAAAGATGTTGCCCTCCAATTCCTTGTTGAGTCCAGTCTTGGTGGATCTCGTTCTCGTTCCGCCACGGCCTCCTCTGCCGCCGCGTCCGGTGTTGTTATTGTCGCCGCGGCTGGCGTTGCCACCGCGGCCTCTCCCTCTTCCAGCCATTTGTGCTGGAAATCGCTTGTCTAAATCTTCGACAAGATAATGTTGGGGAACCGCCCCGGTTCGGCGGTTGCCTTTTCAAGCACACCTAGTACTAAAAATTCAATTAGATGATTATCTTGTCGAAGTGAGCCTCGGGAGTTCCGTGCCGATCGCATATCCACACACTCAGCTGTATGTATATACCTCATACCGTACGTACGTCTCCCAACAGCATCAAGATGACGGGGTCAGGTTTGATCTGTTAGATCGTCCGGCGCAACTCACTGTGCGGCAGATGAAGGGGCCAAGCGTGAGATCCTGACCGCAGACGTAACAGAGCTCCCACAACAACGACGCTTCCCTCTTGAACCAATATGTTGTTTTATCGGGAAAGAAAAGATGACCTTGGACATGGGACCTCAACTTCAAAGTTGGGTACACCGACAGACAGCCTGATATACTCTTGAGAGATGTAACATGTTGCAAGGAGATCAGTTTGATGCAACTGCTTGGAAGTATGTGCAGGCAGCACTCGAGGAAGTACCCCGCTGTTTTCAGCTCTGGGCCTGCAAACAAGTGTTCAACATAGCTGGCACTAACGGGCTCCATTCAAAATGGACGGAAGGACTATCGAAGCGCTGTCCCAGCTGTCGCAGGAGGACAAACAACAGCACACGTTCTATACTGCGAGGAGGCAGGTCGGGTTGAGACACTACACCAGACTTTAGACCTACTGGAGAAGTGGTTGATAGAAGTTGGCACTGATACGGATCTACGAAGATGTCTAGTGTGGTACGCGTGGGCTCGAGGAAGTGAACCTATGGAATATATATGCATTGATCTCCCACGCTTTCGACAGCTTGCACATGCACAGGACAAGATTGGGTGGAGACGGTTCATGGAGGGAATGATCACGATGCAGGTGGTGGAGGCGCAGTATCATGCTCAGATCATCACCGGCTCTCGGCGCTCTATTAAGTCCTGGGCATCTGGCTTGGTTATTAAACTGTTGGAGTGCATGCACGGGCAGTGGCTGTACAGGAATGTGGTGGTACATGATGCAATGTCGGGTGCTTTAGCTACGGCACGGAAAGAAGATATACAGAGAGCGATTGAGGAGCAACAGTTGCTAGGGATTCAAGATCTACAAGAGGAAGATCATTACTTGCTAGAAGTGAACTTAGAGAATCTGGAGGTCTCTTCGGGGGAGAGACAAGAATATTGGTTAGTGGCTATTCAGGCCGCTTGACAGGCCAGCACAATTGCGAGAGAGGGCGTAGAAACAGAGAGTGATGACGAGGAGGAAGAGGAGGAGCACAGTAACCTGGACGAAGATGGGCATTAGCACCTATAAAATCCCTGTCGAATAGACAGGGTTAACTGGGCTTTCAGTAGCCTATTTTACCCGGGGACACA
This sequence comes from Discostella stelligeroides, assembly GCA_036939555.1. NCBI lineage: Eukaryota > Bacillariophyta > Thalassiosirophyceae > Thalassiosirales > Thalassiosiraceae > Discostella > Discostella stelligeroides. The sequence continues at coordinate 3,965 of JALLAX010003141.1, forward strand.
CCAGTGTCTCAAGGAAGAAGAGTAGCCCTCTTTGCGGTCCAGTACTGCCAAGCTGTTTGGCTCTGCCCTCGGCTTTCGAAGACTCCCATGCGGTTGAACTTGTCTAGGTAGCGATAATTTACCTAATTTCTTAAGTTGTTCTGTTATCGAAGTGACAGACTAGTTTCCGCCAAAAGTATTTTAGTGATAGATGTCAAACATTTAGGATTTGACGTGTGTTGTTCTCTGGCAAATCATTGTTTTTGCTGTCGTCATCATCCTTATCGGAAAAATATTTGTCAAATTCTTCGTCGGCCGTCAAGGAACGTGCATTGTACAATGTGGTTACATCGTTTCCTGGACCCATTCCCAACAAATCATAATTCCTAAAATTAAGATTGTGGTGTAATTGTGCAATAGCATTTGGCACTGATTCATTCACTGGGTAGTCGTCATCATGCAGCCCCATTGTTCCCTCCCAATCACTGACAGGAACGCCATCTTTCCACTCCCCTGTTAACCCATCAATATCCAATAGCCAGTTATGCAACGCGCAGCACGTCAGCCAGATATCATCAACTGAATTAATTCCGTCCGTCCTAATTCCCGTCTTCAAAACACGGAATCTCCCTTTGAGAATACCAAACATACACTCAACATCCTTTCACATTGATTCCACCCATTTTGACCACCTAATTTCATCAATTTTATTTGTTACTTTGAAGGGAGGAACAGTTACCGACCAACGTAAGTATCCGTTATCAACAATGAGATAACCCCCACAATATTTCCGAGTTGTAATTGTTCCATTTTTGTTGTATTCCTTCAATTCGAATTGAATATCATCTAAATATGTCCCTTCATAAATTCTGCTAACAAATTCATCATGACGAACCATGGTTTGATCATTCCAACTACCAGGACCTCCTGTGGATGAATGTAGGATTCGTCGACGATGATTAACAGTCATGTTGAAAGTCCTGGTGGGATGACTAGATTTTTGACCAATATGTTGGTTGCGTAATGTATACTCGCATCTCTCGGTTGCAATGTGGGTACAATCGGAAGAACCCACGCACCCAGGGAAACCGGACAATGAGAATTCAACCATGTGTGTTTCAGCATCAACAGCGGTCTTGGGAAAGTGAACAAATTTTGGATACAGAACGTAACGTCCGTAGTCAACAAATTGTCGTAAGAACACCCGATGCACTTCACCAGATATTGCAGTTCATTCCTCAATGTCATCGAAAGTAAAACCACGACCGAGATAGCGTAGTGAACCAAGAACCAGCAATTCAATTGGTGATGCCTTTTTGTTATTTTTCTTGAAGCCACACCATCTGTCGAATTGCAAATCATTGTAGCACCAAGTTACTAAATCAAGATAATTTGCATATGGGAGACGAAATCGTACTCGGAATTTGGAGTGCATTGATGCGTCAGAAATTATGAGTGAATTTTTGACATACATCGCATACCACAATGATTGCTCGGGTTTTATTGATACCCTTACTCCGTTTTCATCCAATCGACTCCAGACACATCGCGCCGCCCGTGTTTTTGGACCAATATCCGTATTCTCTCGAAGATTGTCATTATTTGGTTCCTTGTCTTGATCAGTATATGCTGGCAGGTTCCGTCACAGTAACCTTTTCCGTAGTAGTTTTTGCATCCTGCGACATGAATTTGCATGTTGATATTGCAAATACATAGCTGCGCTCAGACGACCAGCAATAACACATTGAATGAGAGATTGAGGCCCAGTGACCATTATTTGATGACGGTGACGGATGACGATAACGATGACGGTACTTTGTCTACTCATCGTGCGAATGGTGTGGCGCTAGAGATTGTCCGAAAGTTATGATATCCACGTGTACACTTCATGGTTAAGAACTCCCAATAGGAAAAAACTCTGGCTTTCGAGTTGGAGCACAAAGAATTTTTTTCCGAGCATCCACAGTCGCTTAAAAATTTTGGACATTGCTTATGCAGTATAAATTCTACATACTGTACCTTTGACTTCAAATGCAACCTTACGGTAGCGTCGGGCAACCCACCAAAGGGGCAACCTTTCTTCTCTGGCTGTGGTGAAGCAATCGCTAATCCCCCCTACAGTTGAGTACTTTAGGTCATGAATGACTCAACTGTAGGGGGAATTAGCGATTGCTTCACCACAGCCGGAGAAGAAAGGTTGCCGCTTTGGGGGTTTGACGATTCAATTGGTAGCAATTGCTCTCTGTTTCAAAATACTTAAAGATTTTTTAAAAAACGTCTGTACTAATTTAATCATATCTCAGTGAATATCCAATATTACAGAGTGCCACAAGTGGGAATCTTCTCATGACACACAGACAAACAATGTTTGTAAGTACAAAAGTCTAAATTTGGCATATCCTGAAACCTAATTTTTTTAGGGTTGCACTTGAAGTCAAAGTTACAGTAGACATAATTATGTACAGAATATTGAACCACAATAGAATGATGTGAGGGCCTCCAATTCACAGATAAATTAAGCTTGGTGTCTGTTACCGTTTATTTGAAAACTAGCTGTTTTTGCAAACTCTTGGCGATGGTTTGCAATCGCAGGTCGTCACTCATGTGTTTGCGTGCAATCTATGTCAAGGATTACCTAATAAAAGAATTGGGAATTGGTCAGTCTGATTGCCGTTACTGTACCTTTGACTTCAAGTGCAACCCTAAAAAATTAGGTTTCTGGATATGACAAATTTAGACTTTTGTACTTAACAAAGATTGTTCGACTGTGTGTGAAGAGAAGATTCCCACTTGTCGCGTTCCATAATATTGGATATTCACTGAGATATGATCTAATAACTACAGTCATTTTTTTAAAAATCCATTAGTATTTTGAAACCGAGAGCAATGCTACCGATCAAATCGTGGAACCCATTTGCCGATGCATCCACCAGCGGCGGAGATTAAGCCCCGCTACAAAATTTCAGATATTTTTTCTGTTCGACCATGGCCATATCCGATGTCTCACTGCGGCACTAGTACTTGCAAATTGGAATAATGAGGCTAATATTTAATGTAATTGTAAAATAATTAGACAACTACAATTTGGATTATACTGTGCGTTTATAATGATAATTAATTATTAAATAGCAACTGGAACTGCCTCCACTATTACTATTTATTACAGCATAACATGTTGTTGTTTTATGCATGGAGGCTTCTTTTGCAAAACACTGCCAACGGTTTGCAAACATTCATTACTTGGCAGTGTTTTGCAAACCGTCGTCAGTGTTTTGCAAATCACTCATGACTGGATGTGTCTGCATTTACAAACCCAAGGAGTTTGCAAACGCCCGGTAACACAAACATTGATTTTTTTGCAAACACTGACAGTGTTTTCAAAAACATGCCGTTGGTTTGCAAATCAACGATAAGCTAACCTTCATTTGAAAACCACGGGCATGAGTTTGAAAACTCACGCGGTTCTCAAATGATCAGTAGTATTGAGGTGATAAACTATTTCTTTTTAACTTAGCTTAGCGCTGCTATGAACTCATGATCATGAGAATTACATGACAATTTTGGTTACTTTAGATATGCTCCTCTATTGCTAGGTTGGTTCCGTTCCAAATCCATGGGGTCAGAGTGGAACATGGAATATTCCATTCTCTTGTAATAGTACTTGCCGCAAGGAAATATGATGGTACATATTCTGGATGCGTCAGGATCCAGTCTGATGGTGTAGTATCCCATGTTTAGGTTTTAGGTCAAGGGCTGTAGCAAAGGTGAATCCCTCTAACTTGTGCAGCACTCAGCACTGTACTAATTATTTTAGGGAGGGGAAAAGGGGTTTCCTAATAATCCTTTTGTTGAGCTCTCTAAAATTTGTTAGGAATTGTACTGTCGCTTTCTTTGCTTATAAATGAATGTGCAGTCCAATTCACAGAGATGCTTGACCTCTTTCATTATAGTTTCCTTATGGAAATATGGGATTAGGAATGTCCTGCCGTGGTAGGTTTGGCCCTTTCCTTTAGCTTGAAGATGACAGGTGTGGTCTTCCAGGCACCTAATGTTCTGTCAAAAAGTGGCCCAAATTCAGTCAGCAACTCTAGTAACAATTTTTGATCATTAGAAGTTAAGTGTGTACAATTGTTATTTACAATTGCCTGGAGTTCTGCCCTTTTATAATTTCATCTAAAATTCGCACCACATGTTGAGTAGCTTCCTCAATGCTTTTAGGCTCTTTACTCTTAGGTAAGCTATTGCTAAGGGCCCATATTTTTTTCTAGATGATGGCAGTTGTTTGATGGATCTCATTGACAATTCGATCGCATCTAGGGTAATCATCTTATCTTTAATATCTAAGACAATCCCCAGCTCATTGCGTGTTCTTGTACCCAAAATTAAGTCAAACACTGGCTTGTTCATAGTGGTCTCATCATATTCAACAACATCAGGTGATATGCATCCTTTTGCTATTGCTATATTCAAAGAATTTAACTTGAACACTAGCCTTCCCTTTTGTGTGGAATACTCCATTCGACGTGCGCCATGGCTTTGGCACCTGCCTAGCCGAGTAGGGGAAGTGTTTGGCTGCTCCTTTTGCATGGAACAGTAGGTCTCCATCAGATCCACTATCCAGTAGGACCTTGATAATTTTCTTCCTAGGGAACTTTTTGTCACTAGTAGGGCGGCGGCATGCCTTGGTAGGGTCAGCACCAGCCTGTATCACAGCTGCAATGTCTGTCACTCCTTGCCCTTCTCCTTTTGAGTGGAGGGAGTGTTTGCACTGTTTGCTAAAATTATTGTGAGAATCAGCGGATTCAAGCAAGGGCAAGGGGAAGTTTTAATTGGATCAGGGGGAGTAGAATTACCTATTTTTGTCTTTTTAGACTTCTTTTCTACTTATAATTTCCCTGTACTACCTGACCCAACTCCCTATTCAGAGTCGGAATCACTATTGCTACTGTGGTAGTGCTTCTTCTTATGAGAAGAAGAACCTTTTTCCCTTTCTTTGTGGACTTCTCAAGCTTCTTGAAGCATTTTTGCAGTTGTGGGTAGGGATTATCAGGATGCAATCCCCGTGGGAACTCATACCCTTTTTTTGTGCATTTGACTTCCCATTAAGCCACCTGCAGCACATCTCAATGTTCTCAAGAACAGTGAGAAGTTTCCTCAAATCTTGTGGTACTGTTTCCTGCATGAGATCATAATGATTCGGCCACGCTTTTGGACACATATGGTAAGAGGAGGTTTGCAAGCTCTGCGCCATCAAAGGGCACAACTGAGCTTGTAGTGGCGGTTGCCCGCAGGCTGTTGTAGAAGCACAGTAGGTGCATGAGATAGCCATTCAGTTGTTCCAGATTCCACACGCTGGAAGAAATACCATACTTGGACTCATTGGGGCTTTTTTAGCTATGTGCAGACGCTCAGTGGCATCAGTCTGGAATATGTTCAGCAAGTGAAATGGCGCTCAATCTTCAACGGACTTGTGTGACTTGTGGTACCTGGTGACCTCGGTAAGGAGATTTGTGTATTGCTGCAAGAAGAATCCTTCCATGGCCTCCTTCTGCTCCCACCCTTTAGGGATTCTGTTGCATCAGCTGGGAGATCCGGTTCATCAGCCTTCGTGGTCTTTCCTGGGGTCTTTTTTACTTTTTCAATGACCTCCAGATAGGTGACGACTGCCTCATTTACCGTGCACATGTCCTCAGTTGCTGTGCCTTACTCAGAGAACAGCCCCTTTCTCTTACAGGCATTCATGGTTCACGGCAGTTTGCACATGAATGAGAAAGGCTTCTGGCAAACCTGTATCCCAGATGTTAACAGTAAACTGGGTCTTGTTGGGCAATTTGAACATATAAGTGCTCTCTCTGCCCTTTGTCTTGTTAACCAAGTCTTGCACCTTGTCAATGACAGATACGTAAGGAACAGGTGGGTGCTTCTTCATGCTTCAGCGCTTGACCATCATCTTAAGCTGGTGTCTTAGTGGCGTTAAGACAATTTTTCTTAAAACTACTCTTGGAAGAACTCAGTACAAATCTTGTGTACAGAGTGACATTTTGGATCATACTTGCTCATTAGGGTTCTCTTGAAGACATGCGCAAACGCGTTTTTTGTGCATTGACTCCATTGTGGCTTTGCTTCAATGATGTGAACAAACTCTCTTTGAAGGACTGGGGTACCTAGCGGCGTAGCACATAGAGGGTAAGATATTTGATCTGACTACAGCACAAGCTTGGTATCAATTGATAGTGACTTGAGCCACTTCCTGGTCAATGTTTACAATGAAAATTGAGTTACAACAGCTTGACGTAGGCCCATGGAGCTCATTGTAACAGTGGTTACTGAGCTGGGGTGTCCGGCAAAGGTCAGACACTAGGGGTGT
>JALLAX010003201.1:0-10274 GCA_036939555.1 Discostella stelligeroides
TGCATTTTGTTGGTCCCCGCCACTGCCGTCATTGTTGCTTTGTTGATTGTTGCGGTATTTTGTAGGTCATCGCTGCTGCCGTCATTGCTTTGTTGATTGTTGCATATTTCCGTCACTGCTGCCGTCGACTTGATTGTTGCACTTTGTTGGTTGCTGATCGCTGCCGCCATCACTGTCGGTCATATTGATTGTTGCATTTTTTGATCACCGCTGCCACCATTGTTGCATTGTTGATTGTTGAATTATGACAGTCACCATTGCCGTCGTTGCTTTGTTAATTGTTGCATATGAAACATCATCATGATGATGATGTGTTCTACTATGATGTTTTCCTTTCTTAGTTTACTAATCTCTACGTCAGCTAACACTGTAGTAAGAATAATCGTCGCTCATGTTGTCACAATTGTCGGAATCGAGAGATTGATGATGTGAAGGTTTCGTCTGGATGTGGTTACTAAAGTTAATAATCACTACAATTAAATATCCATCACCCATCGATCTATTTGCCTAACACACCCTTGATCATGTTTGACAGCCATCCCAAACAACGACTTGATATTTGTAGCTAATCATCTCTCTTAGCACCATTCCCAAAGGCGGATCACAAATTACGCAACCCCAAACTTGACTGCAATCCCAAGCTACTAAAAGCGTTCTTTTTTTACAAAGTGGAACCAACAATCGCCCAGGGCTGAGAGTCCTGATGCACTACATAGGTGCAACAGCCATCCCAAACAATGACTTGATATCTGTAGCTAATCATCTCTCCTAGCACCGTTCCCGAAGGTGGATCACGATCTTCCTGGAGGATCATTACGCAACCTCAAACTTGATTGCAATCCCAACAAGCTAAAAGCTTTCTTTTTTTAAAAGTGGAACCAACAATCGCCCAGGGCTGAGAGACCTGATGCACTACATAGGTGCCTGTATCATTGAGCATGAAAAGAGAGAGAAGTAGTCGATAATGCAGTGAGAAGTGAGAGTAAGTAATGGATGATGAGCAGTTCGTTGCGATCACACAAAAGTTAGTACTCACTGCTCAACCAACGATGGGATGCTCGAGGTGTACATCATCATCTGGTAATATCCAATTCTCCAACACTGATTCGTGCAGTGACAAGGATAAAGCTGCTTCTTTCGGACGTGTTTCCACTACATGATACTCATGGTCGATGATGAGCCAAGAGGTCGAAGTGGAAAATTATGTCATTTTGGACGCAGGTGATTGTGCGTGGCAAGAGGCAAAATAAGCCAAGTGTGATCAGAGTTGTCATGGAAGAATGATGTCAGTGGTTGAAGTAGACGAAAAAATGGCGCCCCTTCATTTTCAAAAACAAATTGAGAAGCATTGTATCAATTCCTTCAGTGAGGAAGTTGTTGAATATTATTTGATGGGAAATATTTGAGAAGCACGTACAATATACCGGAGTCAAGTACCAGCCACAATTTCCAATGAGAGTTGTGAACAGAAACAAAAACAAGAAACACCTACTATTTCTTTTGTAGAAAAAATTTGAAGGTACCTCGCTGGCATTTCTCATTTTGAAAGAAGAAAGTGATCAGTGATCAAGGTTTGGAATCCAAGAAGATGAGGATGTCACTCCTCTAGATTTCTTGCCCTACAAAGAGGTTACAGACATTGTCATCACTAGATACTGCAAACAACAACAAAGCTTTCCGTCTCTCCCATCAGCTGCAACTTAATCATTGAGCCCATCTTGTTCATTTCTCCTTTGTTCATACTTTGACACGGTTTCATTTTTACCTGCATAGCTGATGGGTTGTTTCTATTTTGGGGTCGAGGTTGTAGGAGTAGATCTTTTCTAACTCCCGGTATGAATCGTTTGATGATCTTCTCCTTTGCCTTTGCAGATTTTGTATGGAAGACGTTTTTCAAATGGCAATTGTCAATTTTTCTCTACTAAGTCTTTCGGCCTCCAACAGAACAGCATTATTTCTAATTCGACGGCCACCTCTGTAGTAATTAACTTAATTGAAATCAATGTCAAAGATATGGATCTAATAAACCATTCTGTTTACATCAGTAAGATGATCAAAGAGGGGATCATACAATTCAATACACATTTCTCATAATAATTATTCAACAACTTATTATGCCTCCCAATACTGATATTGTTTTTGCCAGTGGAGAAAATAATACTATCTGGTGTATCTAGCACTCTAGATACCATACTACACACGAGTAGAGACACAGGACAAAGAATTGCACGATAGACCCAGGCCAGGACTGGACGGATCACCCACCACGGCCCAATCAACAATCAAGGGAATCATCTCCGAACAATAATATGGGCGGAACAAAACAAGACGAGGAGCTCACCCTCCTCCTAACCAAACTCTACACTATTCAAGAACAAGTGGGCGCCAAAGAGCCCACCTCCTCCTCCGACAAACGCTCTCGCGCCGAACAGGCCGGATTGCAGCAACAGAACACCATGGGACGCACGCGCAAATCCAAAAAGGTGGGATCGCGCTTCCTCGAACTGAAATCAAGCATCGTCGAGCATTTGCGCACTGTGCACACCTTGATCGAGGCCCAAAACAACAGCAAGAAGTTGAATCCCAAGGAGGTGATTGCGGCACAGGCTGAAATTCGCGAGGTGATTCGACAATCGGACGACGAGTGGGCCGAAATTAATGAATTATACAAGAATGAAGCCCGGAAGAAGAAGTCAAAATTCACACCCGAGGAATTGGAAGTCCAGCAGGCGTTGGTGATGCAATTAAAACAGGAGATTGATAAGGTGAAGGAGGGACAATTGGCGGCGCACGTACGGGGGGGGATGTCAGAACACCAGAATATACAATTGAATTTGAGTGCTTTGGCGGCATTGGATGCGGTGGATTTTTCGACGGAAAGTGGCAATGGTGGTGGCAATGGTGAGAGAGCAGGGCGTACGATTTTATCACCCCGCATATCACACACCGCATCAAACCGTCTCATTATTTTCTCTGTTTTATCAGACATGTCAAAATCATGGACAACCGGAGGAGGCGGAGGAACCGCCATCACCATGTCCCAACAACTCCAACTCGAACAGATTCGTCATCGAGACGCCGAATTCGATACCGAACTCGATGAAATTGGCGAGGGCATACAAGATCTACGCGAACTGGCCATGCGCCAAGGCGAGGAGGTCCGGCGGCAAAATGTCATGTTGACAAACACGGCCAGTCGAATCGATGATGCACATGAACACATGACAAATGTGAATTCCAAGATGAAGGAAACATTGAAAGAGGTGGGACGAAGTTCGGATAAACTTTGTGTGGATATAATGTGCATTGTGAGTTTATTCTTTATTTCTCTGTGGCATATTTACGTGTTTGTCTTTATTGTAATCAATTGCTGATGTTCTCCTTCTGGGTGACATTTTCAAACGCTCTATTTCCNAGAGGTGGGACGAAGTTCGGATAAACTTTGTGTGGATATAATGTGCATTGTGAGTATATTTCTCTTTGGTTGATTGACGTGTTTGTGTTTATAGTAATCAATTGCTGATGTTCTCTTTCTGGGTGACATTTTCAAACGCTCTATTTGCACACCTGCAGTTATTGGCTGTTGGGTTTGCCGGCATATTCTACAAGATGTCTAAGGGAGAATTTTAGATGGAGTAGAAAAACTTGTCGAAGTATCTATCTAGTGGGCGGCATTATTTGAGCTAGGTGAAGTGTGGTAAACGATAAATTGTCTCCCACATGGCATTCAACCTAATTTTTGATCATCATTATTTTCTCGTTATTTCATTTTCCCGGATTTCATCCTTGCCTTCATTGAACGCTTGTATGCGGCAGGATCCACATACTCCTCTCCTTTACCATCATCATTGTGTATGCTCCACACACCCAGCCTGTTTTCCTTTGCAAGTTCCATCGTTTGTATCAAATCGTCTCGTCTATCATTATACTGCGCCCCTCCACCGGTATATACTGTGGCATAACCCCGTTCCAGTAATTTCAATGACAAATCACTCTCCTCCGTCTTCATCAGGAAAGGTATGAACTTGCTTCGTGGTGTTGTGGTTGTCGAAGTGACGCTACCTACCGCTCGAGAATATTGATCCTTACCGAGTAATTTTATCTTTACTATTTTGTTGTATACCAGATCGGACACGAAGTCCTTCGCCTCCCCAGAGAATGGCTGGCCAGGATTGCCAAACTTTGGTGTTTCCGGAGCATCTACTCCGTAAAGGCGTACACTTATAGTGCATTCGGAATTCTTCTTCTTACTGCATCCATCTATTCCATTTCCTTCACTGTTCGATGAAAAGATGGAGTATAGTAATGGTGTATGCCGTATCCGAATGGTATCACCATCGATTACACGTACAACTCGTCCACGCAGAATCTTGTGCTGTGTGTAGTAGGATTGCGGTATGTCATTCGCGGTGTCATATCGACGAAGAAAGCTTGGGAGTATTGATGATGAAAGTACATTGTCTATGATGGAATCTTTTTCTGTTGTGATCGATGTTGCTGCAGGTTTTGTTGCAATTGCTACCGATTTGGAGGATGCTAGCCAGGAGGAAGTCGAGGCCGGTGAATGCAACGGTGAACAGGACGGATAGATGAGAGGTGTTTGATGCTGGTAATCAACATCCGCGCTTAAGACTGAAGGTGGAGACGGAGGAGCTATAACAACTGTATCAAATAAGAGGGATGCAGCGAAGGAAAGTGCAATTGCAGTCTTGTGAACAATGGGAAGGACTAACATCATGTTGGACCATGATTCACTCTCTAGTCTCTAGATATCGCAAACGACGCGTTCATCTCTCATTCACCTCTCACCTCTAATTATATTACGCTGAGTAGAACTCCCACCATCGTCTTCAATAGACAGACGGGATGATCAACGGTGAAAGTACTTGAAAACTCTGTCCGTCGTTTTCTTCCTTTTCAGGTTACCTCTACTAGGTAAATAATCTTCGCGGACGCGCCAAAACAGTCGGCACAAACAACAACAACAAACAACACAATAACAATAAGTAACAATAACAATGACAATCAGTCATACCGATACGAGCCGTCCGTCGACACACACAGCCACCTACCCCCTTCCCTCGCGAGCAAGAGAGAAATAATAGCAAAGACTGATTGATAATCGATAGCATCGCCATCTATTATTATTTGAGCAAGAAAGTAATCGAATATACGCACTCTATTATTTCCACCCTCTTCTTCGGCTGTTGGCTGCCATCATCAAATCCGTCAACAATCAGCATCGCGAACAAAAACATGGTCCCCGAACACGTCGACTACATCCTAACAACCGGCCAACCGAAATGCCGAGTTCCCCGAGGAGTGACGCATGCCATTGTGGCCTCATCTATGGAATTTCTTGACATGGGAGCATTTCGTCGCCACATTACCGTGAGGGAAGTGGAACTTCAAGAGGGGCTGGCCTACCTTGCCCAGGAGTCGTTTCTAAATTGCAATCGGCTACGGCATGTCAAAACCCCATCCACCCTCAAAATGATTGGCGCGGAATCATTCCGTGATTGCATGCGGTTGAAGTCTGTTGAACTCCAGGAAGGTCTACTATTCATTTATGACCGCACATTTCAAAACTGCTCGTCGCTGGAGCGAATTTGTGTACCCGCCTCCGTCCAATCAATCGGCGTCAATTCATTCAGTGGTTGCTCAAAATTAGTACGCGTAGATCTGCAAGAGGGAATGCTGCGTGGAATTGGGAATAAAGCGTTTCAAGGATGCAAAGTTCTCCAGAGCATTAACATCCCGTCGACGGTCAAAACAATCGGTATAAGTGCGTTCGCTGGTTGTGAACAACTGAGAAACGTGACACTGTGTGACGGCCTGGAGGTGATCGAGTGGAAGGCTTTCAGAGACTGCAAGTCACTTGCTTGCATCTCCATTCCACCAACAGTCAAAATATTGGATATTGACGCGTTTCGAGGTTGCGCAAAGTTGGCGCGGATTGCGCTATGGGAGGAGCTAGAGTCAATTGGAGGCGGGGCATTCCAAGACTGTGTCTCACTTCGTTTTATTAATATCCCGGCTTCCTTGAAATCAATTGGCAGTCTCGCTTTTTGCGGTTGCACACAATTGAGCAAGGTTAATGATTTTGAGAGCACGGTTGAAAAAATTGGTCGTAGGGCATTTGCAGGATGCTCATCTCTCCAGCACATTACCATTCCGACCACTGTCAGAACTATAGACACGAATACGTTCCGCGGTTGTTCGCAACTAATGAAAGTTCATCTTTGCGATGGACTAGAAGATATTGGAAACATGGCGTTCTACAAGTGCGAATCTTTGGTAGAGATTGAAATTCCACCTAGTGTCAAGAAGATTAGAAGTCTAGCCTTCTATGGATGCACACAATTGAGGAGTGTGAGAATGTTCCAGGGACTTGTGTTCATCATGAACAACGCATTTCAAGGCTGTAAATCTCTTACTATTGTCAGCGTCCCGCCGACCGTTAGAGAGCTACACGCTGGCGCATTCTCTGGTTGTACTCGGTTGAGGGTGGTGCAACTTTGTAGGGGTCTCAAAAGACTGTCGGATAGAGCGTTTCAAGGCTGTACATCGCTGAAACGCATTTCTATCCCCTCCACGGTCAAAATGATTGGCACAGGGGCATTCAGTAGTTGTACGGAACTGGTGGATGTTAAGCTGCACAAAGGTCTCGTATTCGTTGGTCTCGAGGCGTTCAAGGACTGTATATCGCTTGAGCAAGTCCTCATGCCATCTACCGTCGTCGCATTAGGATGGGATGCATTCGCTGGTTGTCAACGGCTGTCGCATGTGAAGCTCCGCGAGGGTCTGCAATTTATTGGCTGCGAGGCCTTCAGAGACTGCACAGCTCTTGAGAGGATTTGCCTCCCGTCCACCATAGGGAAGATGGGAAATCAAGTGTTTGATGGATGTACTGCACTGAAGAATATTGAGCTGCCAGAGGGGCTGAAAGAGATTGGCAACGAAGTTTTCAAGAACTGCACATCACTAGAGAGCGTGAAGCTTCCTTCGACGTTGGAGGCTATTGGCGATGAGATATGTTCCGGTTGTACTCGTTTGATGAATGTTGACGTTTGTGAAGGACTGCAGGTTATTTCGAAGAGGGCATTTGCATCTTGTGTGTCGCTCAAGCGCATTTTGATACCGTCCACCGTCAAAATTATCGATTATCAGTCTTTTTTCAACTGCACGAAATTGGCGAATGTTGACCTACGCGACGGGCTTGTCGAGATTGAGAATAATGCGTTTGAAAGCTGTACCGCACTCGAGACAATAAGTGTACCAGCAAGTGTCAAAGTGATTAATCCGGATGCATTCGAGGACTGCCGGAATTTGGTGTCAGTAAAGTTTTGTGATGCTATTGAAGAATTGGTGTCTCGTTTGTCTATACAGCAGTGGTGGGAACGCGGAGTTCCCAGTCCGTCCTTGAGTGTGTACACGTTTTTTGTCCTGCACGATATTGCAGATCGTCTGAACATGCTGAAGGCAGAGAAATGGTGGAATGATATTGTTGATCGTTTGAGAAAGATTCCTCTTCAATGTTATTGCTGCTCCATGGATGAATGGATGGCTTTTGTCATGCTATTCACTTCAAACTGGAATATTACGAAGAATTGCAGAATGCAGCCACGGAGTTGGAGCTTGCCCTTTGGAAAGCCAAGGTTGCAGAGCATGATCCGAAAAACGGTGGATCTTTGAATACCATGACGAGATCAGAGCTACGAATGAGCTGTGGTGCAACTGTCATAATTCCGCTTGTTCTGTCATTCCTCTTGGGATCGTGCACTTGTGGTCGTTGCAATGGCGAAATCGACCACGCGGAGGAGGATGATATGCTTGACTCGGATGATGACTTTGATTCCTCCAGCGATGAGGATGAAGACATGGATGAGGAAGAGGACGAGGAAGAGAACGAGGAAGAGGAAGAGGATGAGGATGAGGACGACGAATCAGAGGATTCTGAGGAAAGGGACAACGATTACAATGACTACTCAGAAAGTGAAAATGACTATTGAAAGTGCGAATCACAGCATAGAATTGTTATTACTATGCATTTATAAATATACTAATGTATCATAGTTCATTATTTATTGTCCGTTTGTCCCGCAACGTAGTGCATCCTTTCAACCTTATGTGGCAGATTTGATGTGACACGTGGCACATCATGATCTCGCTCTCCCGCTTGCATTTTTTGCATTCTCTTCTCAACTTTCACACCCGGGATGGAGGAAATGAAGGAGACCACCCATATCCACATCATGGTGAAAGTGAAAGAGACCATCGGACGATGACGACGACGATGACGATGACGAAGAATAATCCATCCTGGAAAATTGATGAATTGGCCCGCCGTGTTCTACACGCTGCACGATGGCCGAAGGGGGTGGTTCCATCATCGCTCTCATCATCGCCAACCCCCCATTTAGACGAATTGGAACAGGCATTGGAGATAAATTTGCCTCCGTTGGCGGGATTGAGCAGCGACGGCATCGTCAACATCGATGGGGCGCATATGGGAGGTAGTAATGATAGCTATATTGGCAGTGTTAGGACATGTACTCTCCCTACCGACGATGTTCCACGATTTAACTCGTCGAATACGGAGGTCAAAAATATATCACGAACACGTGGTGACGTGAACAGTGAAGGCGAACCACAACAACATGATGAGATTCTAACAACATTGGATGAAATGACACCATTTTCACCTGAATTTTATCGATGCGTGGGGGAAATGGCACGGGAGGCATTCAATCCTGGCTCGGTTCGTAGTTTGGAGTTAGATACAAACGTCCATTCTTCTGCTGCTGCCAGCCATGCCCATGGGACCACTGCCTCCGCCGCCACCACCACCACTACCAGCTACAATCGCCATGGCAATTTTCAGACTCGTCATCGGCTGACCGATGATAATGCAACATCCTTTAAAGCGCTCGCATCGCTTGAAGTTTACTCCCTACCACGCATGATGGATGCAGTACGAATCACACGTATTTTACTAGCGTTGCAAGAGATTGGCGAAGAAGAAGATGATGAAGGCAACAATTCATCCTTCATTGAATCCTTACTGCATTATTGCGAGGGTATGAACACAGGCGTTGACAACCAACCAAATGATCATCCGACAAATATGTCCAGTGATCTTTCCGATAGTACCACCGTACTCTCCACAAACAACAAGGTGAAACGAATACCAATTTTATCATCACTTTTTCATCATTGGTCGAGCTTGCCCCAGCTGGAACATGCTATACAACAATTATCGCGAAAGTATAGTGCATTGCTTCCAATGAATTCAACGCAGTATGGAGACTATTGCGAGTATTGCAAAAGTATCGCGGGGATAGGGCACGACAGTAACACTTGTAGTGTGAGGAGTGTCGGCGATGGTGGGAGCACCGGCGGAGAGTGGAAGCCTTCTACTACTACTACCACCAGCACCACGTCAATGACGTCATCATCATCTTCGTCAACTATGGTTAATGCAACATCTTTCCTTGGCAATAGAGCGCTCCGAATCGACTCTCTTAAAATGAGATTAGAGACTGAACTCGATTGTCACATCAACGGAAGCAACATTGCAGAGAAAATTAAGTTGCATTCGCGAGCGAGAGCAGGTGATGGGGGTCTCAAGAAGTTGTTCGCATTATTTTATCAATACTCGAACTCAACACTTCGAGGAAAATGTCGACGATGGATGGGACAGTGGCTTCGTTCATTTGCTCTGGGCGGGTCTAGTGTTAGCAGTAGTACTTTTGCAGCGTCGTCTACAGATGGTTACCTTGGTTTGGGCCCCTCATTTGCTTCATTCTGCCCTCTGGTCACTCCGTCATCTTTGTCATCCCCAACCGCAACCACTTTGGGTAGCATGGGCCCCATCTCATTAACTCACGCGGGGGTAGGAATCGGTGGTGGAGTGACAGTGCCACACAATAACCCACTTGGAATGGAAAATACATCCGCGTGTGGAGTAGAGGCATTGCTGTATATATTGATTCGTATTATCCAGGGATTTCATCCTGTGGATGCTAAGATAACTGATGATAAAAGTGGAAACCGACGAAGATCTAGTATCTTGCGACCTTCTCACGAGAACTTACTTTTCGATGTCATCATTCCCCTGCATAAACCTTCGGGGCTGGTACTGTGGAGAGATCAAACAGCATTGATTGGTTTGTACCATGAAGCATTAGTCAAAGTGCTTGGAGCGTTCCTAACCATTGACCGAATGCTGGTTGGACCGGTAATCGGAGCGTTGCTGCATCCAGACATATGGC
>JALLAX010003228.1:0-11835 GCA_036939555.1 Discostella stelligeroides
GTCCCGCGCGAAGGAATACATCCTCGCTAATGAGCCACGCGGTACATCCCCCCATCCGACCCTGTCGAACATCGTAGGACTGGACACGATCGTCGTTGCCGCAAATGGTGGTGGCGATGATATCATCTCCACCTACTCCAACATTATTTGGAGTTTTTGTTGCTGTAAGACCATTCTTGCCACCTTCATTACTACTATTAGTAATTGGATTGTAGTAGTCGTGTTGTTGTTCTTCTTCTTCTTCTTCTTCTTCTTCTTCTTCGCATAGACCCACGTGAATGTTGGATACAATAATCCGAGATGATGACTTTACTTTGGGCTTATTATTTGTCCACGAAGGGAAGAGTCGTCCAAATATGTTAGTCGACAGAATGTTGTGATTGTTCTCCGTAGTAGAAGTAGTAGTTAAAGAAGAATAAGTTGTCGTGTCATGAACTAGATTCAATGAGATTGTGTCCCCCTCAAACACGGCACTATATCCATAATAATTATCATTGCCGTGCAATATCTCCTGAGTGGCATATTCGCCCACCAATAATAACTTGGCATTGGGTGCTAGTACGGTTTGGGATAAATCCAATTGTATCCATGGAGCCGAGGGATGTGAGACGATGACTGTACTGATTGTTGGTGAAGTGTTGTTGTTACTGCTCGTTGATGTCGATGATGCTGATGATTGAAAGGATACATTGCCAGAATCATACCAGTAGGGAATGATCGATTCGCATGGTTCCACGAATTGCAACGAGGACACAAAGAAGAGATTGTGACGATGATTGCGGCGACTGCTACTACGGGATAGTGCCGCTGTTAGTATTGCAATGGCGGCGATGTAGAAGAGTTTGGGCGGCGGCTGCTGCTGCCCTTGACGACGATGACGACAGTTCTTCATACGCGTAGACTGTATTGAATTGGTGATGGTGATAACAAAAATGCGACACAGAAGAAATAATTGGCTATCGATAAGTAGCCATGCCGATGAGGGACGCGAATGCGAATGCGTGGATCACTCCCAGGGCATGCGTCATGCGGCTCAACGCTTCCAGTGCGTGCCGACAGACAGCCGATAGAGTTTGTCTTTCTGTCTTGTTGGAGGAATTCGGAAATGGGAAAATGAACATGTGTTGATGCATGCGGTGGTAGAGAGAAAGAAAAGAAACGCACAAGAGAGAACAAGAAAATGAGAACAAGGAGAACAACATGATTAATGATTAGGGATTTGATACTGAACAGCATTAGGTACTAGTACAGCATCACCAACTGCACATGGAATCTTGTAATATGTGCATCTTGACAGGCAACAGGTGGCAAAGCTGATAAGTACAGCTACATCATGACACACCCTGCCAGTAAAATACTTACAAGCATCATCACCAACACATCATTTCCCTCTATCTACTACACGCATCAGATCCTCAGAGCAGGTTTTATTTGTATCTGTTTTCTATCAGAGATGAATGCGACCGAATCATCACATGTAACTGGGAGAGCGGTATCATTCACAGTCAAGGAATTGGTATTATTATAGCAAGAATGTCTTGAGTCTTTAGATTCCTGAATTGACTTCATTATGGGCAACTGTGGTCATTCCTTGGGAGAAGACAAGGAATGATAGTAGATGCTGTATTGTACTACAGGTTCCAAATCGATTAAAAAACTGATCGCAAAGCCGCTAGCCGACAAGATTTTGAGCAAATCCAGCTGGATTTCGAGATAATGTATGGCATGTACTACTACTAATAAAGAGAGATTCCAACGTGGGACCCCCCACCTTTCATTACTAGTATGTTTAACATCACTATCATCTACTATTACTTCTTCTTCTTTCTTTCTCTTCATGTTCTAGGACTTGAATTGCTGCTGTTGTCATCGATGAGGAAGCAAGAAAGAGGTCAAACCGAACACTAACCCTAACCCAATCCAGATGTTTTAGTGGCAAACAAGGAGTAGGAGGAGGAGCTCATCCACACAGTGAACAAAACTGCCTAGGTGGAGAAATGCCTTGTTGTTGAAAGGAGGAAATATGATGTGTGTGTGGGGGGTGCAATTCTGGTACTAGTACTCCTATGCTGTTATGAGGAATATGAGGCTTACTTTTCTTCCTCTTGTTGCATTTTGCACTGCTTTTCATCCTTCTTGTTGCACTCTTTCCACCAACTACTGACCATGATTGGTTGGCTGTAGTATTGCTTTTGCTGGTCTTGTTTTTTGGTATCAAGATATCAGATACCACACAGGCACAGGCTGGCTACTGGCTTCACTATCTAGCTATCTTGTAGGAAATCTTGAGATCAATATTTTTTGTCACCCATGCTGCCACAAGACATGGACATGTGATTTTTTGTTGTGTGTCTTTCACTTCAACTATCTCAGATAAAATCGAAACAACGAGCTTCTCCCACTCTCTCAAATAATAATATATCGCTACTTCCTCTCTAGCTTGATTTTGTTGATTTTACTCTGTGGATCATATTATTATTAATTTATCAATAATATTATCATGGAAGGCATACAAAACTTACCCCCTCATGTCCAGGGAGAATTCATGAAAACATTGGAACAAATGCAAATCAAGGACAGTTTAATGTGAGTAATATAGATTTTCCCCTTCATCATTAGGGCGACAGTCGCTGCCTCGTCGTTACTCATCTCCACAAACACCATGTTATTATTATTACTTTACCCAACCATTATTATTACTATTTATCAGCATGTACAATACACTCACGGAACGATGCTTCGCGACATGCATCTCCTCCTTCCGCTCGAAATCACTCGACAAGTACGAGACATCATGTGTTGAGAATTGTGCCGAACGATTCATTAAAATGACACAGCGTGTTGGATTGCGGTTTGCCGAAGATCAGGCTATGCGGCAGAAGAGGGCGGCGGATACTGCTGCTTCGTCTCAGATGGGGGGAAGGTAGGTGTAGTGTGCAATTGGTAGTGTGGGTCAGGCAAGGGGGGGGGGCTGAGGGAATATTGTTGAAAACCAATTAATGCATCGGAGTTTGTTTGGCAGGAGTTACAGAAGAGTTCAAGGAGAACGTAACATCAACACATCGTCTCATCAGTTTGAATTTTGAAAATACAAAATTTCACCAACACACACCACTTCAAACATGTTAGGATGGGAAGGAAGAAGGAGGGCTTGGTCTAATAATCGTTTTGCATTACCGTTACCACCACCGTCAAATAATTACCGTCACATGAAATAAAATGCGCGATACTACTAATTCAGTTGGTTTCCTCCTTGGATCGATCACAATTCTCTTGGCCATTTCATCCTTGCTCACCGCTCTTCGAAATCACTCTTGCAGCAGCAGGAGTCAACATGCCGGGAAGACCTTTCTCTATTCCATAGTTGGACTCGCGATTATTTATCAATATCATCTTCTCTCGCATGTCTCCATGCTTAGCATCCAAAGTGAAAGAACTGTTGTTGACGATTAGACCACACTTGAAGAGCGGGCCACAACAACATGTTATATTAGAAGATTCTGTTTGTGATGATGAGATGAGTAAATCACTTTCGGAAAGAGGAAGTGAGCAGGGACATTCGACAGAGGCAGCGTGCTCAGTTGATGAATAATGGCCTTGTCTTTTGCAGCATGACAGAGCAAATTATTGGAATGTCGTTACAATGCTTCACACTTATTTCTCTGAAAAAGGAACAGCAAAGATAGCTACGTAATGTTGTAAAATCACATTCTTAATTATGTTAGATATCTCAACAATGTTTACAGTTCCTAGAGATCCTAGAATACTCTTTATTGGATAAATCGAAATCCTCATCGTCGGGATGCTGCCATGGCTGTCGTTCCGAAAGTCATTGTGGACGTCGAGGTCGACAACGAAGTGTTTGATATCGGAGTGCAGTAGCGTTGGTTCCAATAACTCTCTCCTCCTATTGCTCCCACCGGTGTGCAATAGTATTCGGTGATCATGGATGTTTCGGGAGGATCCATGCTCATCATGGCATGATGACGATGATGATGATGACTCCTTGCAATTCCTCTCCGGTCGGGAGTGGCATACACGCCACCACCGCTACCACTGCTTCTACTACTGCTACAACTGATACTGCTACCCATCTCGTAATCACAAATAGAGTCGTGATCATCAATTACAACATGCCCAACAACCACAACGTTGTCGTGACGACGAGTCGAGTAGGGGTTGGATGACGACGACGATGATGATGATGACAACGAGGATGGGATGCGATCTCCTCCTTGACATTGTTGTTGTCGTCGTCGTCGTTGTCGGACGTCCTTACTCCTATCAGCACAATAAGATTTCTCACTTGTAGTGGTGGAGATGGAGGAAGTAGGAGCTCTAGTAGAAGTAGTCGTCAGCCCGGATACAAGAGCGATATTTTGCACCCAAGCGTATCGATCGGATGGACTCAAGACATCGTGACCCAGTTTGGACATGGCGACTAACAGTGCCGCGTAGGCGATACGTGATGGCAATTGTACGGCCATGGTGTGATCGAGCATGGAGGATTCGATGTGGGAGCATGCCAAGGTCTTTAATTTCTCGATGATGCAGACCTTGTCCTTGTTGTTAATTTGCTGTTGCTGGTTCTGGTGATGTGCAGAGGATGGCAACAACTGTAGCAATCCAACAACAAATTCCTGTGGTGATGGACCATTGAGACGCCACTGCAACGCGTTCAAAACAATGGATTCCATCTCGACAATTTCTTGGGGACTGTACATTCCCTGACAGATGGTCTCGGATACGAATGGTGAATCGACTTGCATCCCCGCTCGGCATTTTAGTGCAATGACGAGACAGGTCAAGAAGGCCAGCTGGAACTTGCGTCGACTCATCCTCGATGATGATGATGCTGATGATGGCACGACATGGGCAGTATTGGCGGAGGGAGTGCACATGAATCGATCAAAGTAAGACATGGCAATGCAGGCCATCTCTCGGTCGATGGAGCAGGCGTCGACAATCTCGTAGGACCAGGAGGCCATGATGCGCCGATCTTCGTAAAGGGAGGAGATGGCGGCAGCAGCAGTTTCTGGGGAAGAATGCTGACAGGATGCTGCAAAAGCAGATGGATGATAGTAGTTCTCTTCTTGCTCTTGCATAAACTGCAAATGTTCAACGAGGTAAGTGTTGTCGTTGGTGCTGCTGTTGTTACTGATGATGTCGTTGTCATTGTGAGCAGAGATCATGGTGGAAGGAGAGGAAGAATTGGGAGACATGATGATGCAGTTGTTGTTATTATTCTTGTTGTTGGAATGAACGTGTTGGGTGTTGTGCAATACCATTACCATTGTGTTGCGTCGACCAAACAAAATTATGATGTGTAGAGGAGAGTGATGCGAGTGAAATGATGGGAGATGATGATCTTCTGCGCTGCTTATTCTAGAGCTGGCTGCTGCTGAGCGTGATGCTGTGCGGCTTGGTAGTATGGCTGAGGTTGTTTCTATCGACGACAGTGACAGTGGATGCCCTGCCAATTTTCTTTTTTCCTGGGCCCTAGCCGGGCCAGGGAGGCCGCAGCCAACCAGAGAAAAAATGTAGGGCGCATGTTTTTCATTCGCAGCATTTTAATTTTTAGTCATTTTGTCAGCATTTTAATTTTTAGTCATTTTGTGGCAGGTCATGATGGTCATTCGGCCATTCAGCCTATCAGCCCCCAAAATTATTTCAGTCCCCTGAAACAGTGGTCTGTTTCTCTCAGAATTGAAGTACTGTCCCGAATCCAAAGTGTTCGCATGCTGTTGCTTCTACCTATCAACATTGGAGGATATTGGAGAAGATCAGATTTATGTCAAGGGATACATTTGAAATTTAATTTTAGGATATTCGAACTGCTGCAAATCTATGGCAACAACTGAATGTGTAGAATTGTGCGTATCTTTTTTGCTGCGATCTAAGACGAATCAGTCAAGCAGTGCTTTCGTGTTTTGGGGTCGGGTTGTTTTCTTGAATTCATTGGTCGGAAAGAGTGGAAATAATAAATAATTGAACCAATATTTAGTGTATAATTCATGTGATGCTCCATCTTCATACTCAACTGCTATCCACCATCGTTGCATGAGTTGCATTTTGCATTCACCTCTCTTCTCGCTCTCTCTCTCTCTATCTGTCCCTCCCCCAGTTGCTCTCTATTGGTCTCGAGTGAATAATCACCAGAATATTATGATTCCCATCATCATCACTATCACCACTCATCTTCTTCTTCTTCTTCCTCCATAAACAAATCCGTAGGCAGCAAACCAAATTGTCGAAATTCCCCATCGCGCAATTCCACATTCAAATACACTCCCCGAAAATCACCATCGTACATCTCCAACAAGGCATCGCCCGGTCTCCACAATGCATCGAATCCACGTCGACTCTTGCGCATTTCGCTGAATGTCATGGCCCCGCCCGTGGAATACTTGACGTAGACCGCACCCAATTCCTCCACGGGGATGGGCACGCCGTCAATATCCATCCCGTGTAGCATCCCCCTTGGTAGATGTAGAGTCGTCACCCATGATTTTAATCCTGATAATGCCTCGGGGGCATTCGAGGCACATATTCCCAGCATGATCCGCCCATGTTGTGAGGAGGATTCTAGTTGTTGTTCTCGTTCGACGTGGGCTTGAGATACAAGCGTTTGTATTGCCTGTTGGAGGTTGGATCGTGTCGCTTTATCAAGGGATTGGATGTGATGCAAGGCAGAACGTCCCCCTCCCATACCTTGATTTCCATCCGATTGAATGAATTGTTGTTGGGACGTTTCGTAATTTCTTAGTATGGATGTGGCCTCGAATATTGAAAGAAGTTGTTGTTGTTGGTGGTGATTGTGATTGTCATTTCTATTAGTGGTAGTGGTAGCAATGGTGGCGGTGTCCGTAGGTTGTTGAAATGACGATGACGATGAGGATGACGCGTGTAGAGAAGTAAGCGACGAAGATATTATTATGGATGTTGTAGATGGAAGATTAGAAGCCGCAGGTCGGAGACGGAAGCTTGTTGGCAGCTGTAGCTGCCGCTGCCGCTGCCGCTGGGTGCTCTTATGATTATGGTTGAGTGTGTTGGTAATTACTGTGAAGCATGATGATGGCGTAGTTGCGACCGTTACTAATATAAAATAAAACCAGACTGTTTGGGTGTGGATGACAGCGGCGTCGCGGCATCTCCTTGTCGCTCGGTGGTTCTTGGTTTGGGCATTCATGTTCATGTTCATGGTTGAGCTCTTCTTCACACCCGAAGTCGATTTCAGTATCTTTTATCCATTTCGTCTGGCCGTCGAGTGTCGTTGGGCAGTGTTTGTTCAGTTCAATCAACTCGCCACGAAATAATAATTGGTTTCGCAATGGAATTGGAAGGGAGCATGATGAAATCACCTCCAGCTCCCAGTACTAGCTTCGCCACTCCTGACGCTGACGGAAACCTGTTTACTCCGTCATGGTGCCGAACCCGCCGAGTAAATGATGTCCTGGTTGCCAAATCTTCTAAATCCACTCACGACGAGCTTGCTGACACGACGACAACGCCGACGCCAACATCATTGTCCGATGATGGAGCGTCATTGTCATTGGCCAACCCCAGCAGCAGCAACAACAACACCAACACCAACAACACCAGTAACTCGCACGATTGGTGGCAAAAATATCCGTGTCTAGTTTGCGGCAAAGATCCTGATAGCACAATGAATGGCATTACATCAATAAAAGAAGAAGAAGAAGAAGATGTCAATTCTGTTTCTTTTTTCAAATCCATTTCAGAATCATCAGAAACGACGGCGGCATCATCATCATCATCTCAGTCAACATTATCCCATCATCACAAACGATGCAGCCGATGTCATTCTGCGATTTATTGCTCTACGGAATGCCAACGTCAGGATTACATTCACGGAAAACACAAGGCAAATTGCAAACCATCCCCAATCCACAATTCAAAAGACGACTACATTGTATTGCGTGACACTACTTCAATTAGTGCAATTGCTAGGAAGGGGTGAATCCTGGAGAGTGAGTCGCGTTCAGCATCCATGTCAACGTGATAGCAGTGAATGTAACTACAATTCATCAAGGAGGATGAGGAGGCGAGGGCCTGGTAATCCACTCGCTAGAGAGTTGGCCATTGATATTGCATTCACGCTACTACAATTAGATCGAACCGATATGCGTGTACGGCTATTAATACCATCGCTACTGCTCGAGGGAGAGTATTATCAAGAGGCATACGACTTCTTGAAGCATTGGTTGCATGTTGATGCATCTCTAATGATTATGGATTTGGCCTTACTGGGCGGTGGCGGAAATGTAGCAGCAGGGGAGGAGGAGGAGGAGGAGGGGACAGCTGAACACACTACAAATCTAATGAAATTCTCTAATTGCGACATGCTGGAACCGCCTGAAATTTGGATGGATGGTGAGATGGTCTATCCGAGTGTCGGGATGGTGTTTGAATTGGCATTTTTAAAGTGTCACATGCTGTGTTCGCTCAGGAGCGGTCGAGTACTATCTGATCAGCAGACGGGTGGTGATCCTATTGTGAATGAATGCACTTCGATTATCGAACGATGCTCGGCCATGGGGGGCGAAGATGAGCTTGAGAGGCAAGTGAAGCTCCTTCTGAGTCTTGCGCACAAGTGGAATCCATATTTGCTCCCAAACCTAGCTGAAACCTATGATAACGAACGAGGTACCAGCTCATCTTCTCCCGAGAATGCAGTAACCTCGCCGGCTTTAGAAAAGGGGATGGTCGTACCGGCAACACCTCCGGCATTATCGACTCTATTGAACAAGCATCCGCCTGGATTCGAATTACAGTACAAAATGGGTAATCCTGGCGGGGGATCTGTCGAGGAAGCGGTTGCAATTTGGCAACGAGACATGATATTGTGGCACGTTGTGGACCCCATGGCAATGCAGTATTTATCGAACTTCTGTTCGAATTTGGAGAATAATTTGGTAGACACAAAATGCTTAAATGGGGTGGTGAAAGTCACGAGTGATGAAGGACACAATGGCAGCCCTCACGGTGATGTGGACCTGCTACAGAGCAGCAATGCCGAGAGTGCTCAAATGAGGAAAGAAGCGGAAGATCTCGCAAAGGAGCTGCAGAAACAGTATCCAGATCGCACAATGGATGAAATAATGATGCATCCCGAAATGGCCCAGTTGATGATAAAACATTTGCGTAGTGCAACAACGTAGATCCATGAACTAATATTGATTCATTGTTTATGACATCGAAGAAACCAAACATAAATAGTGCGTGAGGTGATCAATTATCGAACTTTCCGGCTCTTTCTTAAGAGGTAGTCGAAGCTTCGTCAGGGGTACGCAGGAAAGAACATTATTTCTCTCACTCAACAAACACGGAATCAACCGAGGAAAAATAAATGTGATGGACACTGCAGTCCGCACTCGATAGATAGTAGTCGTCCTACTCCACCCAACTCATATCGTGATCGGTGCACAAAAATGAATATCACACATTATTAATGATCATGTGGACATGATTGGTAGGACTTCTTGAAACGAAGCTGGATATAGCAGAGGACCGATTGCTCCCTGCAAGTAGTCTATCAAAAAGACTGCACACACCGTCCTACCTAACCGAAATGTAGTTCCCCTATAAAAGGCCGTCAGCCCGCTCTCACTTATCTTCTTGGTCGTTTCTATAAAGGTGCCGTATGTCTTTCGTTCAATGTCCCCCTGCATGCAAGTCTTGACCGTGTCGAACGGCTGGGTAAAATAACAAGCGAATAATCCACCCAACAACGCAGCGGGAACACGCGCCTTGGTATCGGTATCAAACTTTTCCGGGTACGATTCTCGCAAATGCCGACGAACAATGGGTGGAATAGAGAGATATCCACAAGTCCACAACCCTTCTCGAACGGCAGCACCCACAAATCCACGAAAGAAATGATTGGGATGCAAAATAGACTTCACGGTTTCGATGGATCCACCCCCCTTGCGCTGCTGTTGAATCATGACCAATTCCAATGGAGTTGCCAGCAGTGCACTCACAATCCCAGCAGCAATACCGGTGCCCAACTCTTCGTGCATCTTTAATTGTCGACTTTCACCGCCCAACACCAATTTCTTCAATGAACCCCCAACTGCAAATTGAACCATGGTGCAGGAGCCCATGCTCACTGCATTGGCGCCAACGCCGCGGTAGAGTTTGCGTGGATCGGCCGATAATGGCTGACCCTGCTGCATCATGTTCTTGCAGTAAGCAAAGGGTTGGAGACATAAAACTTCGATGACGCCTGCTGTCATGCCGACGGAGGCGTTTTGAAACTCGTTCAGCTTGGTGGACATGGTGGCTCTCTCTCTTTCACTAGATTTAGAGGGACCGTTTTATTGCATCGTCTGAATATGAGGCGAGAGAGGATCAACAGAAGAAGAAAAGTAGTATCTATGATGGTGATGATTATGATGCTATCATTATTTGATCGCTATCGCCGTCTGCTTCTCAAGTCGTAGTACCACCTTCTCATGATATCACAAAGTATTGGAAGTTCCATCGATCATCCGTTTTCTCGTTTTCTGCTTCCGGGAGGTTTGTCGTACAATTTGCCAGCGTCTTGCGTCGCCTCTCGCTTGCTGGACTCTTGATTTTTTGATCCCCCGCCAAGCCAAAGATAACTATTTTTTTGTATTTTGTTTTATCTGTCTGCAAGGCCACTCATGCCTTCAGTTACTTTAGATCTATCGATCAGGAGATACTTATTGCAATACAATTTTACTAATACCCAAGATGCTCTTTCTCACGACGTAGTTGACATTGCAGTAGCTGCATTCGGACAAAAATAGCTTTCACCTACACTCTACAATATATGCAGTCTGCACTCTGTAGTAGTCCGCACCCCCACCCACCATACCACGTTGCACATATGTTTGATCATGATTCATGTGGATAACTTATTTGAATGCAGCTGGATACAACAATGGACCCACTGCTCCCTGCAAAAAGTCCATCATAAAGACAGCGCACACCATTCTCCCATACCTGAACGTGGCCCCTCTGTAAAAGGCTGTGAACCCGCTCTCACTTATCTTCTTGGCCGTCTCGGTGAAAGTGCCATATGTCTTTCGTTCAATGTCCCCTTGCATGCAAGTCTTGACTGTATCAAACGGCTGCGTGAGATAACACGCGAACAATCCCCCCAACAACGCCGCCGGAATACGTGCCTTAGTATCGGTATCAAACTTTTCAGGATATGTCTCACGCAAATGCCGACGAACAATGGGTGGGATCGACAGATATCCACAAGTCCACAACCCCTCCCGAACGGCAGCACCCACAAATCCACGAAAGAAATGATTGGGATGCAAAATAGATTTCAAGGTTTCGATGGATCCACCCCCCTTGCGCTGCTGTTGAATCATGACCAGTTCCAATGGACTTCCAACCAGTGCGCTAACAACCCCGGCAGCAATCCCCGTGCCCATCTCCTCGTGCATCTTCAATTGACGACTTTCGCCTCCCAACACCAATTTCTTCAACGAACCTCCCACTGCAAATTGAATCATGGTGCAGGACCCCATATTTACGGAGTTGGCGCCAACGCCGCGGTAGAGTTTGCGTGGATCGGCCGATAATGGCTGACCCTGCTGGATCATGTTCTTGCAATAGTTAAAGGGTTGGAGGCACAGAACTTCGATGACGCCAACGGTCATGCCGACGGTGGCGTTTTGAAACTCGTTCAGCTTGGTGGACATGATGAGGATTAAGGAATAATTGTAAAATAATGTAAAGAAACTACTTGCTTGATCTTAAGAGGTGTGTGACGAGCGACCACAGGGAGAAATCAATGGAAGAATTGATTCAAATCGGTGGACTGAGTACTAT
>JALLAX010003255.1:0-11396 GCA_036939555.1 Discostella stelligeroides
TAATCTACACAAGATGTATATTCCAAGCAAAAATAGGAACACTGAATGAGCACTGCTGTGATTGAAGTAAAATATGGGAATTGTATAGAATAAGATTGAAATTGATATTACATATAAATTATTGATTGATAGAGTATGGTGGAAATTAATATGCATGTAAATTATTATTCATTACCTTTTTCTTTTCTCCAAGTGAGTACACAATCTCTGAGGCAAAGAACAAAACAATGACAATAGTTGATCCCCTGGAGCCACATTTGGCACTGCAGAACAATGTCCGCAGTGCCTACCATCCCAAGAGATCCATGTTCCATTGGCCATTTCAATTGCAACCTCCCATTCAGGAAACAGCAAATACCATGATGTTGATGAATCACCTTTCCTGTTCACCCAGACGGCAAATGATCGAGCACCATCCTTGTCCCTATGTAATTCGTTTCCAAGATTTTCCGATCCATTAAAACAGAGAGGAACTTCAACCCAATCATCAGGGCATTCTTCTGGCCATAGATCCTTTTGTTTCTCCAACATTTCATCAAAGCCAACATCTCTATCCATAAAATGTGCTTTGAAAATTTCACCGCATTCACGTAGAGATTTGATCTCCTCAAATTCACTCCATGGTTTTCTATCCTTTGTTTTTCGGACAAAATTACAATGTTTATTGGTGCGATCTGTGTGTTCTCCAATTCCAATCATTCTTCCCACTCCATCCCATTCTTCTCCATCTCTCACTGTTGGATGACTGTCAATAAACTTGCATGTGGCTTTGAAGAGTTTTTCATTCTCTTCATCATTATCAGAGCGGTGAACAGATAAAAGTTTTCCATCATCATCACCATCTGCATCAGGCAACAGTAGAAGCATTTGTACATTTGCATCCTTTGGGATGAAAAAACGCCATTTTCTTGGATCAAATCCAGTTTCTTTCTCATCATAAAGTAGCGATGTAACCTGTCCACATGTACCATTGGCCATCAATCCAAGTGCGTTGTTATGCGTAATTTTTTTACCCTTATAAACATTGCCCATTGGGTGGTCATAAATGTAGGGACACACAATTTTCCCATTGATTGTGACAGTCAGTTTGGATGGTATTTTAATTTTGACTTGTTTCTTGGTGACTAATGGTTTCATTGTTTTTTCGTTTGCTACTTGTTTCTTGGTGACTGATGGTTTTGTTTTTTTCTTCTTTGCTACTTGTTTCTTGGTGACTGATGGTTTCAATTTTTTTCATTTGCTACTTGTTTCTTGGTGACTGATTGTTTTGTTTTTTTCTTCTTTGCTACTTGTTTCTTGGTGACTGATGGTTTCAATTTTTTCCTCTTTGCTGGATCAGAATGCGTGTAGTAAATAAAAGTGGAGCGTGGTATATGATAATACGAAGCAATTTTACTCATTGTTGTATTACAATACCCCATCTCCAATTGAATTAGAGCTTCATCCACAGCATTTTTCAAATCCTCTTTTGTGTATGCTTTTTGAGCTGTAGTAGTAATAGCCATTGGTTTGCCAGTACTCGTTGTCGTCTTCGTCATTGCTCCATGAGTAGTAGCCATTGCTACTTTGCCAGTAGTCATTGTCGTCGTTGTCATCGTCGTCATCATCGCGCCAGTAGTAGTTGCCACTTTGCCAGTCGTTTTCGTCATCATCGCGCCAGTAGTAGTTGCCGCTTTGCCATTCGTCGTCGTCATCATCGCGCCAGTAGTAGTTGCCACTTTGCCAGTCGTCGTCGTCATCATCGCGCCATTCGTCGTCGTTGTCATCGCACCAGTCATTGTTGTCATCGCACCAGTAGTAGTAGTAGTAGTGGCCATCTCGCCAGCCGTCATCGTCATCGCGTCAGTAGTAGTAGTAGTAGTAGCCATCTCTCTAGTCGTTGTCATTGTCATCGCGCCAAATGCCAGAAATGATCCGGAGAATGCTCAATGCGCATGAAAGGCAGAACTCGCTCCAAAAATCATTTGACCTACCGTGCTCATTGAGCACGGTGGGTGGTGTTACGTGTAACTCTGTTCGAAAAAAAGGAAAAATTGTTTTGGAGACTTGACCTACCGTGCTCATTGAGCACGGTGGGTGGTGTTACGTGTAACTCTGTTCGAAAAAAGGAAAAATTGTTTTCATCTACCATGCTCATTGAGCACGGTGGGTGGTGATACATGCTCATTCGCCACCGAAGAAAAAGAAAGTGAGGGAGATCATCTACTGCGAACACGAGCACACCCCCCATATCCAGTATGGAAACAGCAATAGTTGCAACACCACCCATCCATAAGGCAGTTAATGCGGAGACATCTACTCCCCCCAGTACCAAAGCCAGCATGGCTTCTGCACCTCCCAATACAGAAATTACCGATGTTGAGATGGTGCCTTCAAAGCCCTCGAAAAGGGCTGAGCGACAGAGATGGACATTCACAATCGACACTGTCAATTATCAACACTATGAACCCACGAAGACCAACATTCTTACATTCAAATGTAAGCAACAACATTGTAGTGGATGTTTCAAGTTTGTATGCGGCAACAAAATTCCAAGCCTGATGGTGGTTGCTGAACATTCTTGTGGGGAGAATGATGTACAAATGCCAACGATTGACGGTGTTATGAAAAGGTTTAATAATATATTGAACAATGGTGAGAATGTTTGCAAGCGCAAACTACCTACAGATAGTAGTTACAGGGAAATGTTGAAGAAATTGTTTGGGATCCAAGAGAATGATGTTCCTGGTGCTCCAATAAATCTGGCATCGGGAGGGGACTCCATTGAAAATAATAGGGTGAAGGAAGGCGCAACTAGTACTTTTTCCAAAGATATTATTGATTCTTCGAAGAAGAGGAAAAAGAATATTGCTACAGAAGCTAGGCAGGTAAGTTGGTATTGATTATTTACATGATGATAATCTTTGATGCCATGAATAAACCATTGTTTTTTTTTTCAGAATAATTTAAATGAAAGCATTAAAGTTGAACCGGATCACAGGGGTCCTCTTGTGCTATATTCCCCGAGTCCTCAGGTGCCATTGATTCATGATAATGACATTAAACAATTGAAACAACAATTGGAAAAAAAAGGAAAATCTCCATGGGAAGGGTTGGTTGGTAGTGGAAAAGGTCGACATAGCGTAAAATGGTTTACACCTCACCTGGAAGATTTTCCAGACATATACAATCTTGTTGAGAAGTGTATGTTGGGCTACATAAAACTTGTCCAGAAGGATTATCCCAAGCTGCAACATTACAAACTTAGTGTGTTGAAAAGCTTAGATGGGGCATATACTCAGTATCAAGGCTGTAACTACAGACTTCACTCAGACTACCATCATCATGTCAATGTACGCCCACCCGATCAACGTCCCATATCTGTGATGGTGGCGTTGGATGAATTTGAATTCCTTTACCTGAAGGATAGAAGGGATCGTCGTGGTGATATTATCACACAGAAAGTACATCCCAAGCAAATGATTGCATTTACAAATTATTGTTTGCATGCAGGGGGTGCCAATGATAGTGGAAAGGTATGTTATCGACTTTTTGCATACATGGTAAGTAATAGGGATGATATACCAATGGGAAATGTCTATAATTACAAGTGGAGGTCAATAAACAAGAATCCAATGGATGACGTATTAGAATTGTCATATGGTGGTGATGATGATGATGATGACAAGAATAAGGTCCATCCAGTGCCAACAAGCAATGACAATAATAAGGTCCAATCAGTGCCAACAAGCATTTCAGCAAGAGGGAGACCCATAATGAAAACAAATTACTTTGGATATCCAAAAAAGTAAATATTACCAATAGGGATTGAAACAAAATTTAAGAGATGAATGGATAATATATTTTTTATGGTATTTTTTAGTGTAATGAAATAAAAGCATGGCAATCAAAAAAGCAAATGTGATTTCATATTCTTGATGCGAAAATATTTCATGATGATAGAAAAAAACAGCTGTTTGGGATCCACTCCCATCATCTGTTCACATTGTCAAAAAGAATGATCTAATCTTGGAACTCATACTCGGAATCACTGATGGAATCATTGTCTTCATCTTCATCGCAGGTACTATCATTACCCTTGACAGGAGAGAGTGGTGCACGCGCGCGCTTGGGTTTGGGGTCATCTCCATTGGACTCATCATTTCCACGCTTCTTGAGCTGCTTCCTTGCACCATTTGCCTTCCCTTGATTTGAACTCTCGTTCAAGTAGTATCCAGGTGCAATGATATCGCGAGAAGGCCGCGAACTCGCTTTGTCGTTAGGAACAATGAACTTGGGAATATTCACAACATTCTTTGCAGACCCCTGAGAGATGATTTTTTATTCTTAGCTGTAGTCACCTTGGATGCGCCTCCACGACCCTTGGACGGAGCTCGATGCTTGGATGATTCACTACGCTTGGTTGAGGTAGCATTGGCCTTCACTTTCGTTACCTTTTTCGACCCCCGTCCTCGACCGCCAGACGATTTGGCAGCAGTCTCCGCCTTGATGATCTTGGAATCCCTTTTTGGAGTGGCTCTCCCTTTGGACTTGTTGTACTCCTTGAGATGTTTGATGGCAGGATGATTTGGCTTCATTGTTGCGGTGCGACTGGCTTTGAACCTAGCATGATACTTGGTGGTGTGAGGCCTCTCGGCGGGCGACTGCCACTTCTCGCACTTGCCGCAGAAGAGATAGGGCACAAACTTGCCAACTTTGGGGGTTGGCTTCTTCTTCTTCTTTACCCCTTCATTCACAGTAGAATCATCGTCATTGGAGATGAAGTTGTCATTGTCATCAACAACGACGTCGTTGACACGGATTAAACGAAGATACCCATTCTCATTGGTTCCGAGGCAAGGAAGACACCATGCTGAATGCACATCATCAGAAGCACCACTTGGAGGACGCTGCTCGGTAGTAATGTATATGTACTTCTTTGATCTCGTCATGGCGTTACAATGAGAGGGTGCCGCCGTTCTAAAATTGATTTTGCAGAGAAGAATGAAGAATGAAAAGTGTTGGCCGGTGTGCTGTGGATTTGGATTTTTGTCCGCAGCAGAATAATGGCGGGGCATTTTTTCTGTATTATAGAATTTGGCGACAGGACACTCACAAGCCTACGAGGATGGAGCGTGACATCTCGCTCTATTACGGTCTGGTTCTCCTTCCCGATAATTCTAAAAGTATTCCCGCTGGTGCAGACTGTCGTTTTGAAGATGATTGTGAGAGTGGATACTTCTTCTGCTACGATGGCAAATGCGATTCTACTCAATCACGCAACTTCGAACCACCCATTCCTCCTGGTGGAGTCTGCAATTTTGGAGATGTTTGTGAGAGCGGATACTCCTGCTCCAATGGTAGATGTGAATCTAGTGGATCACGCAGTATCAGGCAAGGGGAGGTGTGTCAGGTAGGAGATTTGTGTGAGAGTGGAACTGCATGCATCGGAAACAGATGCGTTGTCCCTCTCATTCCTCCAGGTGGAGTCTGCCAGTACCAGTACGGAGATGTTTGCGAGAGTGGTTATCTCTGTATCAATGGTAGGTGCGATCCAGACCGTATTCGTCCTGGTGGAACGTGTCAGGTAGGAGATGTTTGCGACTCTGGATACACCTGTGTTGCTGGCACGTGCACATTGCCTACCAGTCCATCAGGAGGAATTACTATAGGTATTGCACTCAAAATCATTCGGGGTGCGCTCCTGGATTAGTCTGCCAGCCAAGTCCTATTAATGGAAGCGATCGATGGACTTGCCAATAAGTGACATCATGCAAAACGAGCTTCATTCGAGAGGTACATAGGTTTTTATGGCTATTAGCTTGATTTGATTTGATCTGTACTATTTGCCTCAGCATCTACCCTAGATCCCTCAATGTCTACCACCAGCACACGTATAAATCACCAATCTTCTCCAAAATCATCAGCATTTTCTTCTGCATCCTTCGCAGCAGCTGCCTCGGCTGCTTCTTCTTCTGCCGCAATTCGATCAGCCTCTTCTGCCGCGGCGGCCTCTCGTTGGCGTTCAGCTTCTTGAGCTAGGCGGGCTGCTTCCGCTGCTCGAGCTCGTGATTCTGCCTCGGCTTCCAGCGTTCGCGCTCGTAATGCTTCGCTTTCCGCTGCACGAGCGCGCGCCGCAGCCTCCGCTTCCACTGCAGCCGCCTTATCCTCAGAATCAACCGGATTGTCCACTAGAGCCCGCTGTGGTGCTGACGCTGGTAGAGGAGGCGCTGCTACGCTTGCTCCGCCACCCCCTCCCTGTGATTTTACCAAAGCGATCAAATCCAGATCGAGGTCATCTTTGGCTGTAGGATAATCAATCGAAGAAATTCCCGTTGCTTTCGAAGCCTCTCGTTGCATCAAAAACATTTTTTCCACCTGAAGAGCAACATCTCGGTCGGGGAACAAATCAGGGTGGGAAGCTGGATCAGCCAGAGCGTTGGCAGCTGTCTCGCTAACTCTCGACAAGTCATCCTTCCAAAGGGACACAATCTCGTCAACTCGCGATGGCAGATATGTCCTTGCAAAGAAAGCTGCTTCGGGTAAGCGATTGGTCGCGACGAGGAGGTTTGCACACTCCTCGACGTTTCCCGTGAGAAGATAGGAAACAAAGGCAATGTTGGTTTTTCCCTTGGCCTGAGCCATTTTGGCAAGCTGTTCCATTCCGTGGTAGTTTCCGACAGCTGAATACAATAGCAACAATCCTGGGAAATCATCACTCGCAAGACTGCAAGCCTCAGTAAGCTCAAAGTCACTGATTTTGAGAGCAGCGTCACTTAATTTCTTCCACTTCGCCATGGTATCAATGGAATTCCTCTCATCGGGAGGTGTGTGTTTCATGAGCTCATGTGCAATATCAATTTTACCAAGCTCTAATGAAAGGTCAAATTTATGATCATCGTCCGTAGTTACCTCCAATGCCTCCTCCTTGAACCCCTGCGCTTCCAAGAACCTCGCAATTAGGGTATATTCACTTTCAGGAATTGAAGGTAACAGTGCATTGGCAGCGTCGAAATCCCCTCGCATCACTGCAGTCTGATACTGTAGAACTGCCAGCATGACCCTGTATGAAACAATATTCAAGCTCTTGTCCACTAGGTACACGCGATCTTCCTTGGCCAAATATCCAAGTACACTGTGCATAGTTGCGCCGCTAGATTTGGTGTCAAGATGAACAAGAGTCTGGATTTTCCCCCCTACGCTATAGTTAAGCCGCCCAGCATTGTTACAATAGATGAAACAATCCCCAACCCATTCCCCAGATGTGATAGTGTCATTGATTTCATACAGCAAGTCAAACGATCCATCCACTCCATCCTCGGGGGACACTTGGCCCATGGCTATGGCGGACGAAACAACAGCGGCATTGAAGCTCAAGACATAGGCCGTCTCCTCGCATGCAATCAAAACGAGGTTACCAGATTCGGACCAATAAACCTCCTTGGGAGTGACATCGATCTTCCTCACGAATTCCCCCGAGTCCCAGTCGTAAAAAAGGACAGCAGAATCTCCCCCCTTCACACCAAGCAAATGGCCCCCATATAACCCGTCCGCGCTCGCCGTGGCGGGTTTGATGGCACGACTTTCCTTGAAATTCTTGAAGAATTTAATCCGATTCGCCGATTCGCGAATAGCATAATCTCCAGTACCGGTCGCAGACCAAACAAAGTCAATCGCTTGCCCAAACGCTTTGTTGCGCAATGCCTGGGCAGTGTAAATGATGAATTCCCCATCGCCACAAACGGCAATAAATCGACCATTACAATTGTGTTTGATGGATTGGGGATACAGTTCACACGCCCCTAAGTCACGGGGCACCACGGGGAGGCGTTCGCCATCAGGCAAGGCATTGTCATCTTCTCCTCCCCCCGCTCCCGCTAGACCGCGAACGGTGGTAGTCTGGATTTCGTTATTTTTTGCCCAGACAACCTTTCCGGTCCCATCCATGGAAACCACTGCATCATCGGAACCTAGTTCGACGACGACACATCCTTCATCGAAACCGATGGCAAGTTTCGTCGTCTCCCGTGTCGCGGCCAACGCCCACGCACGTTCCATGCCATAATTGAGAGTTGTTTCGGCACGATAGGTCGTGCTCTGCCACAATCGAACAGTACCATCCTCGGACGCCGAACAAATGAGGGGAAGCTTGGGATGGAAGAGCACGGCACAGATATTGTTACTATGCCCATCCAATGAGTGCACAATCGACTTGGTCTGATAATCCCAAATTTTAACAGTACGGTCATCAGCGCCTGATAGGATGTACGGCTTGTCTCCCGAGGGATAATAATCAATGCAATTCACTCCCCGTTCGTGCCCTTCCAAGGTGTAATGGGGCTGGGGACTACCAAGACCCCAGACCTTAATGCTTCTATCCAACGACGCCGACGCGAAAGTATTGGTGTCCTTGGGGTTGAATTTCACCATCATGACGTAGTGAGAATGCCCCTCGAAGTACTGCGTGCAGTCGAATCCATGATCCCAGTCCCAACACTTGATGGTCATGTCGTCACTGCTCGTGAGGAAGTAGGGGAGAGTGGGATGCACCTCAACGTAGCGAATGTAGTCGGAATGGGCCTCAAAGTCTTTGATTTTCTCCATGGTGTTGTAATTGTAAATCCTGAGGCGCATATCGTCGGACGCCGAAACAAACCACTGCTTCCGCGTGATGAATTTGGCGCATCGGACGGGGAGTTCGGAAACTTCAAATGTCTTGACGTTGGAGCCGGATTCGTAGTCCCAAATGGTAACATTGCCAGAGTAGAGCGCGGCAAGGGCCCAGGTTTCGGTGGGGTGAATGTCAACGGATTTGACGCGCTCGGAGCTTACCGAAAGCTTCTTTTTAATGTCTAGTCGGATAGGCTGTTTGTGGAGAGTAGAAGAAACATGAGCAATGTTTGTAGGTAAGCAACTAAGCCACAAGCGGCCAAGCCAGCGGAGCAAGCCCAAGGCGAACGACGAGAGAAAACTACTTCACAACGATACTCACCATGGTGATATTGCGTATCTTAGAATGATATTACACACTATAAATAATACTGCCCAAATTACACGGGGGCTGGGGAAACGTCGGCAAGAGAGGCGCAACGGATATTATGGTTATGTTGGGCGAAGCTGAGAAGCACTTTTGGATTTTGGATTTTTGTTGCTATTTTTGATTTTTGGTGCTTTGTGTGTTGTTTTCATGTGGCTTGGGTTTGGGGAGGTTTGGGGGGAAAATCGTTCGAACAAAATCGGAAATCGGTCAGAAAAATACTGACCTACCATGCATAGTACTACCTCTAGTCTCCTCCTAGTCATGCTTTAATCTGCTTTAGTGCAAGCCACTGGGAGGAGTCCCCTCACTTAAATAATATGAAAACGAACACCAGAAAAGATATTTAACACGCTTAATCAGTTAATCAGTTGAGAGATTGCAAGGCCAATTTCAGCTTCTCCTTCAGCTCATCATCTACCTTGCTACTTTCCGATGCTGCTTCCGTAAACACCCGGCTCAACTCCACCTTATTTGACATCAAATCGGATTGTTTCTGTTGCAGGAGAGCAAATAGACAGTTGTACACCGTTTCGTTTTCTGTCATGTCACTCTTCAGTGGCAAAGCCTTTAGAAGAACAGGGAGCACTTGAGCCAGAGGAACATGAGAAGGAGATGTTTGGATCATACGTGCAACGGCAGCACTGGCATTGTCAACAACGGCACAGGTGGTATCTCCCTCGGTGATATCCAAACTAAATAGTGGACTCAGCGCTAGCAACATCGTGCCGTACTGAGATGAGACGGACTGCCCAAGACCCTCGCAACTAACCCCAATGCAGAATGCGGCATTGCGCTTCACACTTTCGTCCGAGTCGCCAAGGCCGGCAATACATGCAGGATAGAAGATAGTCAACCAGTGATCGGCAATCCCACCTTCTAATTCTTGTGCAAGCTCACCAAGACAACCAATGGCCATGGAGCGATCACTGGGAGGACGTGATGCCTTGGCATAGACACAAATTGCGGGTAGAAATTTAGGAAGATACTGCACAAAATGCTGTCCCATGACACGACCAAATGATCCAACAAGGTCACACACGGATATCATGAATGCATCGTGATCATCGTCATCATCACCAAACTCCTCGCCATAATCTTCCACCTGCTGACAAGGTGACTCCTTGGCAAGGATGGCGTAGGTGCTCTCCAAACAGTCATTTGCTACAGGTGCCAGGGAATGAGGGCCACACAACTCAATGATCGATTGGATACTCTCGCAGGCTTTACCAACTACCTCCTTAGAATCATCTTTCATCATTGCAACTAAAGCCTTGAGAAGTACTCCAACCGCCTGCGTCGTATTGGCACTTAAGGGACTTGGTCCAGCAATATCGCCTTTGTCCCAGGATATCTCACCATTATGGTCTTGGGCAACAAAGGGTACAATCATGCTCGACATAGCATCAGCTACCTCTGCCTTCACGAGCGGATGCCAATTATTCACCGCGGCATTCAAGAGAACTGTAGTTACTTCGGCCATAAAAGGTACAAAGGCAGCTCCGGTATGAGCTGCCATTTCTCCCAAAGCGGTGATAGCGCCCTTTTTAGTCTCGAGAAGGGCGGTACGAATATGCATGACAAGATTACCTCCCTCGTCTTCTTCGTCGGAATCATCGAGAGCGTTGAATTGTCCACCCTGAAGGGAATGACAAAGAAATAAGTCATGAATGGGATAAATTGTGAAATTGGACGCGCACTCGCAATCATGAGTGTCTTACCTCCTCCTCTTCCGCCTGCTCGAATTGTCCCTCATCCTGATTTATCACCGTAACTAAGTGCGGCACCAACTCACCCAATACAGGTGCAAACTCATCCCCCATAACCTTGGCAAGGTTGGCAAATGCAGCGTATGCAAACTCATGCAAATCTGTGGAGTCCAACGTCAATCCCTCACATGCACACCGCATAGTCATTCCAAAATACGGACGGAAATGTTCCTTCCCTACGGCGATGGCAATGTGGCCCATACATTCCAATGCACGACCACGGAGTGAATATGTCTTTTCTTCCTTGAGTTCCATAAGTTTGGACATTAATGATGCCACACCCACGACGTACGGTGCAAACTCCTCTTCTGCGGCCACCGCCGTGGCCGCCAGTGCCGCTACCGTCATTTCTTGGACGGAACGCTTTGTCGTGGCCTCGAGCATCGAGGCTAACTTACGCACTAACGGGTCGAGTAATGGACGTACCCCATCAGGTTCTAACCGTTCGCAGAACATTTCGAGGACGTAGCAGCTTGTGGCCTGCACGGCGATGTTGTCGTCATCCAAAAGCGAAAAAACAATGGGCAGAATCTGACTCGAGTAGCTCAAAACCTCCGGCTGACAATGTTCGCTAATTTGGCCCAATGCAAAGCAGGCACATTCCCAGATCG
>JALLAX010003306.1:0-10531 GCA_036939555.1 Discostella stelligeroides
GATCGCCGTTATGGCCCAGTAGATGTACTCAAAAATTTCAGTTATATTTTTTTTTGTGAATGTGATGATGAGACCTTTGAACACATGATCAGTTGCCCACACCCGGACATGGTAACTACTCAAGCCACCTTCGATGGGAAATTGCAGGCTCTAGGACACCGACTTGGCCTCCCAAAGATATTCATCACTGCCTTTGGAAAATATCTAAGCGGAGCATTACATGGCCAACAAACAATAGCGCCCTTTAATGGATTCTCTCAACAAATGTACATCTCCCAAAATTGTATTGGATCACACTTGTTCACACGAGGATTCCTCAGCACTTGTTGGAACGAGGCACTAGTTAACTCAAGGGCCCCACACCCTACCCGACTAATGACACAATTAGTGCGATTCCTATGGGATGAGGTTATAAAACCTCTATGGACGACTCGCAACAACATACTACACAACCAGGAGAACTTTATGTCCGAATTGACACACTCTCAGCTAGGGGACAGGATGTTATGGTATTTACAACACAAGGATGAACTGGCACAACAGGACCAATTTTTAGCTCGATTCACAGCATTGGATGTGGATCGCATGACGACGAGAGTACGGACAGAATGGATACGACATTTGGACACAGCGCGGGAGGCGTGGACCAAAGAACGCGCAATCAGGGCAGACGGACAGCGACTTTTGACTGATTACTTTTCTCGAATTGGCATTGGCTAAACTGGACTACACTGATTCATGTCAGTGACCCCCCCTTTCTTAATCCTGGCTCAGATAGTTATCTATCTGGGCTTGGGGTGCAATCTTAGCTCGTCTTTCGAGACCCATAAGATGTACTTTAACATTTCTGTTATTCATCATCATTCTTTAAACCATGATTTGAATGATTTACCCCTTGATTTCACTTTTGCCTCCCAGTCACCTCAGGTACTGGACCAACTAAGCCACCAACTCCCTTCCCAACTTCCGAGCCGCCCTCGTCG
Source organism: Discostella stelligeroides (assembly GCA_036939555.1). Lineage (NCBI taxonomy): Eukaryota > Bacillariophyta > Thalassiosirophyceae > Thalassiosirales > Thalassiosiraceae > Discostella > Discostella stelligeroides. The sequence goes on from JALLAX010003306.1 coordinate 984, forward strand.
TCGAAGCCAACTGACAGTGAGTAAACAAGATTTACAAGATGGCGAGAGCCAATTATAAATTTTGTTGGCCCACACAACGATCCAATATTTCTCTCTGATTTGATTATCAAAATTCAGTCCCAACGCCCATCCCAACTTCCGCCGAGCCCTCGTCCAAGCCAACCGATGGTAAGTAGAGGTGACATGATGCTGATGAATGATGATTTTATGACGTCCCCACTGTCATCCTCTCCTCGATTTCTTTACGACGACCATCTCAGTCCCCACTACCATCCCAACTCCAATCCCAACCCCAACTTCCCAGCCTTCGTCCAAGCCAAATGCTGGTGAGAAGGCATGAAATAATGATACTGGATGATATTTGTTGTACCTACTGAAGCCTTGACCAAACATTCTCTTATTCATTGCTAGGAACTATCACAACTCCAGCACCCTCGTCCAAACCAACAACGTGGAGTTGGAGTGGGACGGCGGTGCCTTCATCCAAGCCAACAACGCAACCACCAACAAGTTGGTGGTGGACAGCACCACCAACTTCAAGAAAACCAACAAAGAATCCCACAACAAAGAAACCCATAACAAAGAAACCCACAACAAAGAAACCCACAACAAGGAAACCTACGATAGCACCAACTTATAAGCCCTCCTCCAAGCCAACTGTCAGCCCAACCACCGCAACTCCTTCAGTGTCACCAACCACCGCAACTCCATCTGTTAGCCCAACCACTGCAACTCCTTCAGTGTCACCAACAACCGCAACTCCTTCAGTGTCACCAACCACCACAACTCCATCTGTCAGCCCAACCACCGGAACTCCATCTGTCAGCCCAACCACCGCGACTCCTTCAGTGTCACCAACCACCACAACTCCATCTGTCAGCCCAACCACCGCAACTCCATCTGTCAGCCCAACCACCGGAACTCCATCTGTCAGCCCAACCACCGCAACTCCTTCAGTGTCACCAACCACCGCAACTCCTTCAGTGTCACCAACCACCGCAACTCCTTCAGTGTCACCATCCACTGCAACTCCATCTATCAGCCCAACCACCGAAGTTCCAACACCCATCCCAACTTCAGAGCCCACACCACCGAAGGGTGGTGAAGGTACTTTTGCACCCTCGTCCAAGCCGACAACGCATTCTCCCACATGGAGTTGGAGCTGGTCAGCCCCCCCAATCACTAATGAGCCAACACCCATCCCAACTAATGGTGAGTAAAGCAGATTCGATTCGCAAGATGTCGGACAACAAATAAGTACGCCGTTTCTCAACTGTTTTCGTCCTCAACTTTCCCATTTTTCCTTCACTCAGTCCCAACACTTATCCCGACTCCAGAGCCCACACCGCCGAAAGGTGAAGGTACTGTAGCACCCTCGTCCAAGCCGACAACGCATTCTCCCACATGGAGTTCGTCACCCCCCCCCACAAAGAAACCCAAAACCCGGACGCCAACGAGGAATCCGACGAATAATCCAACTAAGGGTGAGTAGCAGACCATAATATTATTTTCAGGAATGTTGCCGTATTCCTTTGGCACCTCAATGTTCCACGTTCCCCCTCTTTTTCTCCCTTTCTCCTTTTTGTATGCTCAGTCCCTACACCCATCCCGACGTCCAATCCCACGCAATCTCCAATTGCAAAGTCGACGACCACATCACCTGCGCCCTCCATCTCGAGCAAATCTGAAAAGTCGCCTACTCCCACCCAATCCCCGGTCTCAAAGTCGAAAACATCAGGTGCGCCTTCCATCTCGAGCAAATCTGAAAAGTCACCTACTCCCACCCAATCCCCGGTCGCAAAGTCGAAAACATCGGGTGCGCCTTCCATCTCGAGCAAATCTGAAAAGTCACCTGCTCCCACCCAATCCCCGGTCTCCAAGTCGAAAACATCAGGTGCGCCCTCCATCTCGAGCAAATCTGAAAAGACTGCTGGTGAGTTGAACATGATACTAGTGTGATTAAAGAGAGGAGAGGAGAAGAACAATATGTTCTTGGAAAGGTGTTTGTACTCGTCGTCGCATCATACTGTGATCAATTCTTTTCTTGCATCCAGCATAAATCCTCATCAATCTCTGTTCTTATCATCATCCTCTGCAAATTTGAATCATCATAATCATCATCATCATCAGAACCAACTCCTCCCAAGGGAGGACTGGGGCCGACGGTAAAGCCAACAAAGAGTCCCACGACAAAGAGTCCCACGACGAGTCCTCCGACGAAGAGTCCCACGACAACGAAGCCATCGTCGAAGAAGAGACTACTATGAGAATCATGGCCTGCGAGAATTCTTAGGCAGGAAAACGAACTTCGTGATGTTCTCTCTAACGGTCTCACCACTCACCACTGTGTTTTTGCTCGTAGCATGATGTTAGCCGAGTTCTCAGGACGAGTAGTAGGTAGTAGTAGTAGTAGTAGTAGTAGGAAGTAGCGGTGAGGGTCATTCCCCCCATTGTCCCCTGTTTTGATTTAGGAAAAACATGAAATTTTTGAACCTGTCTTGCTTTAGCGTTAGGAAGAATGATATCTAATAGTAATACTTAGGAAAATGAACCTGTTAAGGCCGTTTGGATTTGAAGTAGTAGTGATTTAATAGAGTAATATTAATGCTTTGGTTGCGGTGGTACGAATTATCTCGAGGATATGACAATATGATAGAGGCAAGATGATACTATCTTATCTAGAGCTCTCTAAGAGGCAAGAGGCTGCAAGAGGACGCAGCGCAGGCGGCAGGCCACCATTTTTTGGATTTTGGTTTTGGTTGAATGGTTGAATGGTTGTTATCCCTTAAATACTAGGGGGGGGTTGTTGGATGGGTCTTGCTGTCACCGCCTGAGCCACTCCGCCACCCTGGCTGCCAGCAAGCAGCCAGCGAGCGAGCGGCATGCCGGTCATCTTTTTTTTGCATCCACAATAGGTAGTCCACAATCCACTGTCTAAAGATACAGGATGACAACAACAACATCTTACGATAATCATAATTGTCAACTCTACCTTCTTTAGAGGTAAGAACAGCGGCAGCAACAACAACCGCAACCACACCAACAACAACATAATCATGGGAGCAACCCCACCCGACGAAATCGCCAAACAGCACGCCGAAGCGTGCGACCTTCTCCAATCTCACCGCGTGGCAGTTGCACCCCGGGCAGATAGGGGAGAGATTCCACTGCGATGGAAGAACATCCCCACAACAACAACTGCTTCAATTGCTTCAATTGCAACATCTACAGCGAAGAGTGCCAATCCCAACGAGGCAGCAGCAGCAGCGGCAGGAGCGAAGAAAGACACGGAGGAATTAGAAGACTTCACCATTCATCCTGACTGTTGCATCTCGTCGCGTGGGCAGGTGGATGTGACACCAATTGTCAAACTGATTACTGAGGGTGTGCATGATCCCGTGGTGGAAAATGTCACTCGTGATGATGATGGCAACCGTGATGATGATGATGATGACGACAATGATTCACCAAACAAGGAGCAACAAAATGGCAGAGGGGAACATGGAAAATCAAAGTCGACCAATCCACAAAGAAAAATTGGAACACCGTCCCTAACAAATTTATGGAACGAAGATAATGCCGCCATCAATAATGTCAGCATTACCCGCCCCTCTCACGATGCATGGGGCATCAAAAAGATTGTACTCATCTTCTGTGATGACTTCTTGCATACCATCTACACTTTACCCTGGTATCAACCAAACAACAACACCAGCAACATTGAAGACAACAAAGCAATTTCCATTGGGAAAGAGATGCATGCGGCCATACAACCCATATTAGATACATTGCACATTCAACAAAGTCAAGTGGTACGATGCATACTGGCTGGATTGCCACCGGGAACAACTATCCCCGTTCATCACGATACTGGCGAATGGGTGAAGCATACCCATCGCGTACACGTCCCCATTATCGTCAACGATACCAACAAGGTGTTATTCCGATGTGGACCCACCGTATCCACCATGGAACGAGTCGATTGCACTCTGGGACATGTTTTCGAAATGAACAATCGTGCCAANACATGACGCAACATCCATGGATTGTCCGCGCCAAACGACGTGAGACGCATTGTCTCGATTGGCGTTGGGACGCCACTCTGCAATCGACGGAAGAACGACAATTGAAATGTTTGGAATATTATCATGCTTCGAGCATGAAACCCTACCCCAGCCTCCAAGCGGGGGATTCCACGCCAAGTTATTTATTGGATTACTATCGTGTCATTCCCCGACTAAAAGAAGTATTTGGCCATGTTCCACAATTGATTATTATGGTACGGGAACCAATTGCAAGAGCCGTATCGCAATATGCCATGGTAACATCCTCCCAGGGCACGCCGGCCCAATTGACCGCGCGGGGGAAGGAATGGCGTGATAAAACGTTGGAGGAGGTGCTCGAATCAGACGTACGCAATATGAAAGAGGATGGTTTGTTGCCCTACTGGGATATTGCGTCCAAAACGATAAATATGGAAGTATACGACAAATTCATCAATACGCGTGACGAAGACGAGGCTTGGGAACGGTATGTTCGAACCCGCATACCATTGAATACCGGATCGTATTCGATATTGGCTCGGGGGATGTACGCGTTGCAATGTCGTCAGTGGTTCCGATCGTTCGATAGGGCGAAGTTTTTGGTGATGAAATTGGAAGAGTTGGTGGTAGATCCCTCCTCCAATTCGTCTTCGACGGAGGAGGTGAATAATGATGATGGTAATACTGATGATCCTGACAATTATATCTGCGGAGGAAAAAGGGGTGGCGGCGTGCAAAATGCCGTCAACAAGGTGATGGCCCACTTGGGCCTGCCCCAATTCGAGGTACGCGACACCGAAAAGAAGAACTCACGAGAATATACTGATCCACTCGAGGGCAATGCAGAAGTGCGCACTTGGTTACAGCGTTTCTTGGCACCACACAATGCAAGATTTGGGAAGATGATGGTGGAGGAAATGGGATATGACGAGAAGGAGTGGATGGATTTGTGGAAGTACGATTGAAATGTTTGTAAGGAAAGAGAGTGGAGAGACACGTTGTCAGTAATGAAGAAGACTGGGGGAAAATGCATGGGGAGTATCAGATTTCCTAACTAACTACAATTACACAAATTATTATGAAAACTACCGGCCTCTTCCCTTCACTTCGCCTTGTTTTTTTTCCTCTCCCCCCCCTCTTCACTCCTCCAACACCATGCCACAGCATCACCATTATCATTTTACACAACAACTTGATTTCTTTTAAACATTAAAACTTTCCCCACAACCGCACTCTCCCTTCGAATTGGGATTGGTAAAAGTGAATTCCGAACTCATCTCATCATCGACATAATCCATCGTTGTACCAATAATATTCATCAATGCCATGGGTTCGACATATACCCTAAGTCCATGTCCTGGCAAACTAGGGGAGGAAAGATGGATGGTCATGGCTTCATCTCTAGGATGTTCGATGGTGTGATTGGCGTAGGCGTAGTTGAGCGTGTAGGAGAGACCATTGCACCCTCGTTTCTTGGTGCCCAGTCGTATCCCCACGGCGTGAGTAGGATGATTCTGCAAATCTGCTTCCTTGGGCGATGTAACTTCGGAATTGCTGCTATTTCTATCGCCACTATGACTGTTATCACCAGAATTGTCAGCACCCCCCATTAGACTTTGATTATGTTGATTTATCAAATGTTGGATACGGGCTGCGGCCGTAGGTGTGATAATAAGTGGATCACGACGTTTTTTCATAGTGGTGTTTTTGCGTTGTGATTGTTTGGATTTGTTGGAGGCATTGACAGCAGCAGCATCGGTAGGTGTAGGCTGTTGTTGTTGTTGTTGTTGTTGGGCAGCAGCCACTTCTGGTGCCTTACTAATCTCTGGTTGATTCATAATACTCATTGCCGCAGTTGAAAAGTTGTTGGATGAAAAAAGATGAGAAAGGATGATGACGGCGTTTGTTGGATAATGATGATACTGCGATTTCAACAGCGATGATGATGATGAAGATAAGCGAGAGTGGAGAAAGAATGGCATCTTCGTCGTCGTACTCATCATCATCATGGATGATGACAACGGCATCGGAGATGATTGCATCGGTAACAAGGAGGCGGCACCACCCGACCAACGGCGGAGTGTCACTGTCACTGTGCTCAATGAGTCATGACAGCGACGATGAATGGCTTCCCGACTATTTTGATTGCTGCTAATGCTTCGATGGATTAATAATCGGCACATGGATGCTTGGATGGAAGACGCAATGCTACTGCTACTTGACGGCTTCATCGTCATGGTCATCGTCACCATCGTCGAAAGCGAAAGAAAGAGGAATTAAGATTCCTGCGATGCGGACATGAGTCACGGGCTGGGTCGCGAGTCGCAAGAATTCTCGAGATAAAGGGGCGGGACTCGCGCCATTTTGTGTTCGCTTGGTGCACAGTACATCTCCCATCATTCCATCACGATGGTGCGGCATTGGCATTGGTTCCTCTCTCTCTCCTCTCTCATTCTACTTAAATAATAGTTGCGGAGAAGTGAAAATAATATTTATTCGAACTATCATCATCATCATCATGTCAGATGACACTGTTATTCCTGATGACAACGCCAAATCTGGCCACGGCTCAAGGAGAAGTTCATCCTCGCCTCACCTCGATTCACTTCTAATGAAGCTGCGTCCATTTCAACGAGCGGCATTCGAATTTGCAGTATATGGGGTTGAAACACAGACTAAAAATAATGAAAATAGCAGTAAAGCCAACGACCAAGAAGTAGTGGTACCAGTGGCGGGGGCTGGTACCGGACGAATTCTCCTGGGAGATGAAATGGGATTGGGGTGCGCGCTGTTATTCTTTGTCGTTGCCGTGATAATATTACATGTTGCGTGTGTGTTCGTATACCCTCATCACCAACTCTTTCATTTTATCCATCTATATCGTAGGAAAACATTAACTTCCCTTGCCATCATGCTAGCATACCAATCCACCGAGTGGCCTCTCCTCATACTGTGCCCCGCCAGTCTACGCTACACATGGCCATCCGAAATTGAGAAATTCTGTCCATTCATACCTAGTCAATCCATTTACTGTGTCAGGGGGAGTGATGATGTGCAGTTTGCGTCGCAAATTTATCGGTGGCGAAAGAATCGGTATCAAAAACGACCAATACCATCCAAGGATAATTCACGGCTGCAGCAAGGGCAGCGATGCACAGCAACAGCAACGTCGACAGAAACAGAGACGGCTACAACGAAGAAATGTCCAATACAAATCGTCATAGTCACATATTCGCTCCTACAAACTCGATTTCAAGTGGCTAATACACTCCGAGAATGTAACTTTGAATGCATTATTGCCGATGAATCGCACAACCTAAAACAAATTTCCTCCCAGCGATGTCAATTGGCATTGCCACTCCTTCAAAGCTCCAAGCGTCTTGTGCTTCTCAGTGGTACACCTGCATTGAATCGTCCTGTCGAGCTCTGGCCGCAGTTGCATGCATTGGACGCCAGGGGTACACTCTTTGGTGCTATTAATACCAAAAACAACAAAAACAACAAAAATGCTGGCATGTCGTACAATGAATATACCAAACGATATTGCAATGCCCATCGGACTCGATTTGGTTACGATGTCAAGGGTATATCCAACGCCGAGGAACTCCATGCATGCTTGAAGTCGGTCATGATACGAAGATTGAAATCGGATGTATTGCAGGATTTGCCATCAAAGCAACGGTCTATCATTCCGGTGAGCATAATGGACGTCGAGAAGGAACGAGAATCACGAGAGACGATGGCACAATTAAAAACGGCAAGGCGGGCAGTTACAGAAATAACTGATTTGGATGCCGATGATGTGGCCAATTCGGCGCAATGGGAGGCGCGGAAGCTACTCATGCGAGGTATGTCTCTACACTATGAGATTCTGATAATTCTGCCCTTGCTTCGATGCATTCTTCAATCCTTACAATTGATTCAACCTTCGCATGCATGCATGCATGCATGTGTGGACATGTCTAGCCTATCAAGCAAGTGGAATAGCCAAGGCTCCATCCACAACCGAATACATATTAGATTGGTTAGAGGGATCGGATGCTACTCAAAAACTTGTCGTGTTTGCTCATCATAAAGACGTTCTGGACTACATTGAAACTACCATTTCCAAGAAGTACAAGGGGCGACTTGGGATGATACGTATTGATGGCTCCGTCTCTCCTGCCGAACGGGCATTGAAAGTAAAGAAATTTCAGACCAATGTCACTATCCGGCTGGCCCTCTTGAGTATGACGGCGGCGGGAGTTGGATTGACGTTGACCGCAGCCAGTAACATTGTGTTTGCTGAACTGCACTGGACTCCAGGAATTTTAGCCCAGGCCGAGGACAGGTAAATGTTTGGTTGACAGTCGTTGTAACTGTTCTTATATATCCTCCTTTGAATGACTTTTCTTCTCTATCAACTGATGTTTTCATCCTCGTTCGAAACCACTCGCATAAGATGTCATCGCATCGGTCAAGCATCGTCGGTAAATGTAATGTACTGTATTTGCAAAGATGAGGAAGTGTCGGTCGACATGACGCTCTGGTCGATGCTGTCGTCGAAGGTAGGAAATCTAGGGAGAGTAGTGGACGGAGAGAAAAGACAACTGGATGCAGTCGAAAAGGAAGTTAATCAATTTGACACGCCCAGAAGTAAAGGGTCATCATCATCTGTGGAGGAAGAGCTTACTTCTTTCTTTGCTAGCGCAAAGAAGTCCACCGGTACAAAACGAAAAACTGATTCAATCGTCAAAGGGACTATTCAGTCGTTTTTCATGAAGCAGTCTGAGACGAAAGAAAAGGTCAATTGTGCTGCCTCGATTGATAAAGAGAAAAAATCGAAATTCAATGAAACCACTTGCATTTCACTTTTGGAAGAAGACGACGATGGCAGTGATATTGGACGACCCACTGCTTTGACATATGAAAGTAAAGACCACATTCACAATAGAAAGAAACACGACCGTAATGGTTCCTTGATTGGTGGGGCAACAAAGTCGAAACTCGACGTATCCACTTGTATTTCACTCCTGGAGGAGAACGACGACGATATTCTCCAGGATACTTCTATGACGTTCGAAAGTGAACCTCGCATTCATAACCATTCCGATGCAATTGAGACAAGCGATGCAAAGCTGAGCGCACCACTGCGAGAAAAAATCATGAACGACAGGACGTTTGTTTGTCATGGATGCACTTTCAAGAATCAGGCTGACATAAAAAAGTGCATTGTATGCGAAACACCCCGCGCTAGCGATACTAAACCGGCAGTCTCATTGTCGACATCATGGTCATGCGTTGTATGCACGTATTCAAATTTTATAAGGGCTTCAACTTGCGAGATGTGCGGGACAATGAGGTCGTTTCGATACATCGGGCAGAACGAAACTAATGCAACAGACACCAAGAATAGTTTACAAGGTAATTCTGAAGGGAACGATTTCGACGACGACGATGAAGAATTGGATGAGTCAGATCTAGCAGCTATTGACTTAATGACTACAAGTCACCTGACCAAGCATA
>JALLAX010003385.1:0-10548 GCA_036939555.1 Discostella stelligeroides
CTGCTCCTCGTACTAACCGAACGTCTTTACCATGCAAATTTTCAGCAGTACCTCTCATTTCAGACAGCGTTGAAGCCATAAAAGCCCCACCTCCACAAATCGACTTTGGTAAAAATCAAGATTGAATCGTACGACACCCGTAGCAGGTCTGGTCACACCGCTTTGTCGAACGACTATTGCACATACGAATATCTCCACGTTACCGTCATCAAAGCTCGGGCACTTGAATAGTGATCTATCATATCGAACCGTGGTCTTTTTCCTTTTGCGCGTTCTATTTTCTTCCACCTGCTATTCATTGCATTCTGCACACTGCTGTCTAAATGCGCAGCCCTTGCTCTATCCTCCGCCGTTTTCCTAAAAGTCCTGAAGAAACTGTAATTAGCTTCTATGTCGTCATCCTTATCCAAAAACGAGTCTGGCTCTTCTTGCACCATCTTCAACAAATCATGCAAATAGACATCGTAATCTGATAGAAATCCCAATGAGCCATCTGCATTACCAAACGCCGGGCCGTGCACATGTCCTTCTTCCTCCCTGACTCTTATTAACTGTTCCAGCCACCACCTTACTTCTACACCTGACTTGGTTTCACTCACGACTGCCACAAGATGCTCTCGAATGCCCAACTCTCCTTTGAATCTTCCAACCATTGCTAGATATACGTGCGGGGCTCCCGTCAAGTCCACCCCCACCTTCAGCGGGTCGGTTGGCATGACACCATCTCTACCTCGATGAATGTGCTTCCGTATACCCCCCAAGTCTAGCATGAATACCTCTGGGCCACGTAGAGAACCTGCTAGAGCTGTAGCAATTGCTGCTCCCACCTTGATGTACTCTCAACCCAGTTCCAATGGTAGGGAGATTATTTGCTCTTTAATCATGGCTAGTACTCGAACAATGGTTCGAATATGCAACGGACGGTTGGACTGCGATGCATAGCCCATACGAGCTTCCGCCCCTTGCAGAAAATATGTGAACCAGTCCGATTGCGTTGGACATTTCGTGGCTTTGTTCTTTGCAAAACCGCCGGCGAAAGCAGAGCCCTCCGCTATCCCTCCTGGCGATGACGTCCACAACAGTGAATGAGTGGCTCTTGGCTTTCTCATAGTGTCGAACTGGATGAACTCCTGTCCTTTCAACCTTGGCCGCGCTGAGACTGAAAGGGCCAACATTTCCACAGCCACCCCCATTCCTACCTCGTCCAGTATTGGAAACAGTCCTCTATTAGTTAAGGTAGGTGTCTTCCCGATCATGGCACACAGTTTAACCGATCAATTTGCCATGGCCGCATGCAAGCGAATGGTAGTGGGTGCCCGGCTGCACATAGCATCTAGATTTGCCCGACGTAGCAGCATCAAGTAGACATCATCTCGTTCCTTCACCACTGCCTGACCTTCTAAGTTCAAAATCCAACACTCTTCACATTGGAACGGAATGCAGACATGTACCCCCTTGACGCCCCGATTATGACGATCTTCAAATTTTCCTTGTTCATGCCACAAGTTTCCCTCATCATCCGAGTACTTCATCATCGGGAACCTCCCCACTCCCAGGCATTCGTAACACTCTGCGTGCCAAGTGTTCCGACAGGCTGTTAACCCTCCCCTGGACTCGCAGAAATATCCCTCCCATCTCCTTGACCGGAAGCGAACACTTCTTGCAGATCCCTTGCCAGGCCCACCAATAACGGCGTTCCTCGTAGAGTCCATGGTCTGTGCCTGACGAAAGGAAGAGAAATGCCAACCCATAAAGGTTCATGCATGCCCGTGGGCCAAAATGGTGAGCCAGCAGGAACACGAAAGTGAAAATCACACAGCTTGAAAAACAGGCGGCTCCAGAGGGGGGTACAGAGTCTTGGGATGACAAACACGTGAGTAGCATCCGTCTGCTTGTGAACCGCTCGCAAGCATTCTTCTAGCGCCACATCTGCGATCACTGGTGGAGGTGACCATAAATACATCCGTCCGGACTTGGCATGTGATGGAATCCAGATGCCGTGTGCATCTCGCTTTCCACCTACAACCCCGTGCCCTTCTCGATACCACTGGCAAGGGGTCAAAGGCTCTATGTCTCCATTGGTCCAACTTTTGATATATTCCAGGACAGCCGGCGCACGTTCCACCGTCGATCTGGCTATGTCAATAAATTTGAACATAGAATCGCCACGCATAACGCCCTCGTTCAACACTCCGCGCGATAGCCCGTCGGTTCCCTGTTCCATCATTCTAGTTCCTGCGACATGAACCATATGCAAGATACCTCCACTCCTCATCTCTGCCCGACGCAGCCTCACCACCAGTTCATGCAACAGCCTAGACTTTGAGCTCCCCTTGCTAAAGCAACTTTCCGCAGTGGAGTTGTCTGCAAAAATCCAAAGCTCCGCGTTTCTCATGTTTCCTAGCTTCACTTCTTCCTCTACTGTTTGCACCAAATTCAATAACTCCCAAAAATTGGAGCGCTCCTTGTCTTCGTCTCTGGCCAACACACCAAACCTCCCCTCTGTTCCGTCTTCTCTGGCTACCGAGGCACCGAACCCGGAAGATGACGCATCCCCGAATCCATAAAAAACTGTGTGGACCAACTTGCTCCTCACCACTCTCAAGATAGGTTTATCAGATGCCGCTAGGGCAAGCAGCGCCTCCAGATCATCCTTGAACCGCGGCACCAAGGCCGTGTACCCCAAAGATGGTCCTGTGCTCAGCACCAAATCCTCCGGCATAACATCTGGCTCTTCCTCCACCATTTCCAAGGCATTTGGTTTCAACTTCCAGCCCTCCCTATCTCGACCTCCTCTCCACATTTCCAATGACAGATGAAACCCTTTTAAGTAAGGCTTCATCGATGGGTAAGCTTGAGCGACGTACACCAAGAAACCTCGATCAGATTGCAATTCCTTGTAATTTCCCTCTGTCTTGCCCGCCTCTATGCAAGTCAACCATTTCCCACAAATCGCTTTAAGTCTATCCCACTTGTCCTGCGAAGTGAGAACGGCAATGCCTAAAAGCTCATCATTGTAAACCACCGTTCCTGCCCACGCTCCCGGCCTTCTAGTACCTCCCGCAGCTCTCCATTTCCTCAGCGCATCCTGAATGCCCAAATAGCTCTCTCGCGTGCTAAGGGCATGCCTGGCTTCATTGATCCTCTGTTCTCCAGCCGCACTAATCGCTGATCGTCCATAAAACTAACGAAATTGCTCGCGATGGAACCATCTCTTTGTACCTTATACGCCCACGGCTTCGACGGAATATAATCCGGCGTGCCAGGCAAATTCAGGACCACCTTGTCCCACTGAAACGGATTCGATTCGTCGTGTCGGTCGCCCCGAATCACCTCCTCCGTGATCAAGTACATCTTTACAGAATTGTATGGGGAAGGCCGGAACCCCATCAGGTTTTTGTCCAACAAAACCATCTTCTTCCATTCGTCGTATCTCGATCCAATGACAAATGCCCCACGTCCACGCCGGCGAACTTTCGTAGCGAAGGGTGTAGTTCAAAGTTCAAAAACATTTCCCCGAAGTCACGATCTTCCATGAGTGAGTCGGCGTCTAGCATTCTCAACAGAGAGGAGACCGTGGGTAGCCAAAAGCTCGGCGCCCAAACACAGTCATTGAGCTTGTTTGCTCCAGCGTGGTAGACCAACCTCCAATCTTGCGGTACTCCATCAACGATGCCTTTCGGCACCGCGAAAATTTTTATGCAGGACTGGAGCTTCTCCTCAGGCGCGACGATATAGCGCTTTTGGATAATGGTCGTGATCTTCTTGTTCAGAATTTCCCGCTCAGCTTCAGGCGGCGTTGGCTTCATACGCGACGAGAAGGGGGATGGCGCTTGGTCCTTGAAAAAGAATGGCGGTACCCCATCTCGAGCCAACGCCTGATAACGAGCAGGGAAACGAAAATAGATGAGGCGCGATCCGTGAGGGTATTCGAACCCAACTATTGAACGCTGCTCTCCACACAATTCTGCCAATTCCGCACGTTCCTTTCCCAAAGCTGATGAGTTATTGTCAGTCCAACGCAAGCCGTGTTTCGCCCTCATCCAGCGGATGCAATCCCGCAACACCCGACGTCGATACCACTTCATGATGCCTTCTCTCAATCTCTCCAACGCTTCCACTTTCTCCTTCGTTGAACTGCCCTGACATACCCTATCATTCCACAAGTGTACAGGTACTTCCGCGTCGTCCGCTTTAACTGCTTTGGCTATGTCCCGAGCCTGATTGATTAGCTCCAACATCTCGTCTTGAGCCTCGGCTGCCAAAATCTGTGTTTCGACGTCCGACTTCTCAATCGGTTGTTCCTCGTTTCTGCTCGCAACACACTCCTCATAGCTCGTCGGACAGTTCGCTTCCACATCTACTACACACTCCTCATAACTCGTCGGACAGCTCACTTCCACATCTACTAGTTCTATGTGCCTGCTACTGTCCTGCTCTTGCTCCATTGCACTATGGGAAGGAGAGACCACATCCGACTTCCTACCCATTCTGCCACCCCCCTGCACAACACCCCATAGTGCCCGCAACAATGATGTGACCACCCCTGGCGTCATCCCATCCACAAAATCCATAACGTCCTTGCGACGCAATAGCACTCCGTCCATCGCAGTCGGTAAGTCAAATAACCGTAACACTTCCTTCCTAGACAGCGATCGCTTGACCCAACCAGTCTTAGAAAACACCGACGGGCAACCTACAAGTAATGATGGTTGACTAACGTCGTAAAGTCCATCAATTCTCAACATACCGTCCTCAACCAGCGCCGATCGATCCGCCGGCGAGTCCATCGGCCTTGGCGCGTCGATGGGAAAGAACAACCCCCTGGTGGCTGGGTCGATGACGTGCCGCAAGATACGAGGGGTACTTGGCGGGGGAGCAAAACTCACCTCCACCTTGAATCCATAGCTGATAAACAAATGGCCTCCCGTGGACGCACCACCAAAATCCGCATGATTCACAATAGAGACTCGACAGTCATGTTTTGCCGCCCCCCCAGCCATAACTCTCCAAAGTCGTTGCATGCTTCTAGAGCGTACTGATGCGAAGGGTGTCTCCAACCTCAGACAACCAATTATTTTTTCTTGTAATACTTAACCCTATCTACCGTAAAGATCTGTAGTAACTGAGTATCTACCAACTAGTGTGTTGAAATTGTTTTCTTGAACTGAGTATATACTCGTGATTAATAGAATATTCATCTTCANTTTGAATTTATAATAGTTCATTATGGATGTTTTGATAGTATATGGTACTACAAACAGTTGACTACCCTCCAGTTCAACAGTAGTAGTTCGACTTGGTAATCATTGTACAACTGGGTAGTACCATACATAACAATATCCCATGTGATATTATTATTATGCCCTCATCCCTCCTCAGTTAATATGCCTCGTTATTGCCGCGGACATGGATGGAGTTGTCGCCGTCCTCCATATATCCCGTCTCCCCCCATTTGTCTCGTACCAGTGAGATTGTCTCCGCGCCTAAGGCATTTGTACACTATTGTGTGCATCTACCGCAGTGTGTATTACTATTACCTACACCCACTATCTGCCCACCACTCCCCCCTGCTGAATTAAATATCATCGATGAGAATATGCATTTGATGTTCCGACTCACACGTTAAATGCCTTTTCATGGTAATATTAACTGTTGTCGTCGCTTCAATACATTTTGGTGTGATATCATTTGGGCGCAATGTATTTCTGCGGTGTCACACTGACCATGACTTCATGATGTACAGCAAGCGATCGGTATTCCTCCGTGGACAATATTGTTGCATACTTTTGCTTTCCCACAAGAGGTGTTGCAATTCCAATGCGTCCAGGAGACTATCTCATATTTGATGCAAGAATGCTTGGAGAACAGATATATGTTACAAACTTGCACCACAGCATAATGCATTGAATAGATCATGTCACTAGCCGCTTAAATAATAAATCTCTATGTTTAACTATTGCATTATATCTTGCCCAAAGTAGCGACCCCATTGTCTCCTCGGCAGTACGACTATATAGTTGTTGTTCCCACCCCCATAATCTTTCACTACACACAAGCTGTAAACAAAAGAAGACAATGGTACACAAACAATGGACTCCAACTTAACACCCAATTCAAATCCAACAAACATTCGTTTCTCCACAGTCGTCCAATTCATTGGCCGTACCGAGCATTGGATCACGGCATTGATGCCATTGTGTACCTCAACAAATCCTAGTACCTTCAAAGGATAATATACCTCTCTATCCCTTTCTATAAACTGCACATAAGCCCAATCATACCATGGTGTCCCCTGATAACTTGGATGTGCATAAAAGATTGTTTGATTCCCGTCATCATCTATGTAGCGTGCTCGTGTATATCCTGTTATTGTTGTTCCCCCAGGCAAATGATCATTTCAACATAGTCTTTTCCAATTATTGCCATAGTATTGTAGTAATTCTTCATGCAAATGGCTCCATGCTCCATCTACCATCTATCCTCCCACTATTATCAGAAACATTGATCGTATACTTGCCTTCCAAACGTGTTGAATTCCTCACTACAGAGCCGTCATCTGCAGTATTATTGTTATGCATCCCCATTGACATACATGTTCTAGCGTGCCGAGTGATCATTCCATGGTGGTATTGCTTTGCAATCTGTACAGCAAACTCACTGACACGCCGCTGGGTCTTCAATCCTGGTGCCTTCACAAACTGCTTATGTGACGATTCTCCAGGACCTCCAAAAAAGTTCATTCCGCTCCCAAACAGCAACATGTAATACTGCATCTTCACCATTCCATGCATCTTGGGAATATTCCATCCATTTGTACCCTCTCCACGAGGAAATAAATCCTGAAGCAACACTAGGATTTTTGCAATTTTATGTCGAGCACACCGAACCTCTTCTTTGTCATTTTCCCCGTGATACCACTCCTCCAATGCAAGGTATTGTCGAATAAATAATTGGAACAATCGCCATTTCTCATCCGTCATTTCTAAGCCATGCTTTAATATTAATCCGTCAGTTGTGAAGGCAATGCATGCAAGTGAGAAGAGGTTACCTCGTTGTTCCGATGCTTGACATTTCGTTCTGTCAATCATGCCATTATGCTTGGCTCCTTCTGCACTCGATTATGTTGCATATCAATCTCATTACGCATAATCCCCGCTCCTATTTTGGCAGCCATCACATTGAATATGTATAGAATCAATCCGGCGCCAGATGTGTGTAGTAACTCTGGTGGAGTCATACGAAATGGTCCATATACCTTATCCGACATAGGCATCTCTGGATGTAGCAATGCATTCACAATTGGGTATCGGGACATATTTCGAAACAAATTCAATCCTGTAGCCTTTTCTGCGTACAGTTTTTGATATGCATCACTCATTTCTTTCTTTGTTGAGTATATACATGTTGGATTAACCCTGCTCAAGTCCGCAAAGGAGCATTGGCAATCTCTATACGGTCGCACAATTCCGGAATTGTTCCCTGGGTAATGACCCAACCATTTATTATTCCCCTCTGTGTCGCCAATTATCAAATGAATCCATATTTTTATGTGATAACTGGCTCAACACTCAACAAACCATGGAGATCTGTATGTGACTTGTCACCAAATAGGACAAGAGCTACTGGCATGTATCTTCCATTGTCTCCGCAAAATTGTCGCAGTGCTGGTTTCCAACCATCCCCTGTGTGAATCTCACCATATGTGCCATTGCTCTTGAATCCCTTTAATTCTGCACCGCTAAAAATATCATACCCCTCCGCAAAATTTTCGTTCTTCATCAAAGTTGGATCATGCAAAAGAGACAATATCATGGTGGTGGCATCAAATGCAGGAACCGTTGCAAGTGTATTGTCTGATAGTTTTACATTACCATGACGTGGCTTCATTGCTTGGACGGAATACAATGATTCAGTTTCTGTAATAAATGCTTTCCTCGCCTTAAGCCGTGACATTGGAGAAAAATGCGGAGATGACAGATAAGCATTGAATAACTGAATGATTCAGTCGTACATCCCAATACTAGCTTTGCTATTATCAAATAGCGAGTTCAGTTCCACTTGTAATTTGTATGCAGCAGATAATTTTGGTTGACGTTTAGCAAAAATATTGGATTGAAATTTTGGTAGTGACTCATTTACCTCTGACGATGATGAAGACGTCGAGGACGACAACACGGAGGATGATGAAGACGAACTAGAATTGCATGACATGTATTTTTGGCTCAGGTTATCATCCTGCTTGTTGCAAGCCATCGCCTCCACATGTTCTGCAAGCAAATCATGGATTTCTAATTCCATTCCGTTAACCGACATGGACGCACTGTGATTGTCGTCGTCCTTGTCTGTGCTAATATCGCTGTTGTCATAATTATCGAGACTACTCTGTTCATAGTGGTCACTGTCATCATCACTATCATTGTCGTAAACGTTATCATTGGTGACTACAAATTTGTCTAGGTTGTAATTGGCGAATTTGTAAACCAAATTGTCCCGTTCGTGAGAAACACAATTGATGGCATTTGTCATTGTATTGTCAGATTGGAGAAAATTGCAACTTCTGGATATTTCCCGCTGATATTTGGACCGTATTGCTTGTGCTTTGCCAGAGCGGAAGGATTACGGGAGTAATAGTGGCACACATAATATAAATTCACCATGGCGCAAGTGTCTGATCTGTAATGGCATCAGTGGTTTGTGTATTGTATGGATGGCGGCTGTGGTAGAGTGATTTTTGAAAAGCCTTCCTAAAACTTATTCTGGACAATTCCCAAAGTAGTTCACATGCCATTTTCTATTGATTCCAAAGAGTTCACATGCCATTTTCTATTGATTCCAAATAGTTCACATGCCATTTTCTATTGATTCCAACTAGTTCACATGTCGTTGTTTTCTATTGATTCCAAATAGTTCACATGCCATTTTCTATTGATTCCAACTGCCAGTAATCTTACAAAGGAGTTGATAAATGCACAATATTTTTGTTCACTTTTCGTGTCCGCAACGAAAGCACGAAAGAATGAACTAATTATACAGATGGAATTTCTATGAATTCAAGAAATAGGTAATTGCTGTTGGATAAGAAATCACAATCGTTGGTATTCTGATATTTGAACTGGCATGTACTTGTGATGCAACCAGTGATCCAATGAACTCGAACATGGATCACTTCATTACTGATACTCACCACCGACTATTACTATGATCAATACAATGAATCCTACCAAAGGCAGGGGACATCGCAGTGGGCAAGGTCAGAGCCTATTTGCTGGCATAGGAAGGAATCAACATGGACGATGGACAGGAGGGGCACTGACAGGAGGAGTTGGATCGGCATCAAGATTAAGGGGATCGGCAGAAGCGTCAGCTTAGTGGTGGTGAGTTTTGCTCCTCGTCATTGTTAGACAAAAGCATTACCACATCAACCGGTAGGAGCAGGATGTCACCAGGTAGGGGAAGTAGGCATGTGGACAAGGATTGGTACATTGCGAGCCTAGAGTTGGAGAGGGACAAATTGCTTGAGCGGTGTTAGAACTACAAGCAGAATGTGGATGAGTTGAGGTTGCAGATCAATAAGTTGGTGGTGAGGGTTACAACAAAAAAGGATTTGAGGAAGCAATACAATTGGACTATGGCCGATTGGACGTACTCGGATGCAATTATCAAGTTTTGCAAGGAGTGGCTGTTCTCACGGTACAAGTTTTTCCATGACGATTGGATGGAATACAATGACTACAGGGGAAGCTTGCCTGAGCTTGTGTTCAAGCACTGTGCTCTCCCAACGGGGATGACAAAGCAGGATGCGTGGAACAGAATTGTAGCACCTACCATCGCTACCAAGTACGCAAATATTAGGTGCAACGTGAACAATGAAGTGAAGAAGGCATTCCAAGGTACGTTGAATTATTGCGTTAATTGATTATACTTCCTGACGTGAATTACCTGAACACTTCATTGTATTGCTAGGCGATCCAAAGAGGAAGACATTAGATCCCGACAAGCTTGTCAAAGGAATCATGCCAATCATGAGGACTCGTGGGGAATATAACCTACACCCATTCTTTGATTTCCTTGCACGTTATGTGAGGAAGCTTCACTTGGACCGTCACATCAAGAACACGTTGTCATCTAACCCTGGTATGTCCTTCTAGGACATGATCGGGGCAAGTGACATTGCGTACGTTGTTACACTTGTCAAGAACAGTTATGCACTGAAGTCATATGATCCTGCGGGTGAGGATGAAGAACTGCCCAAGGCCCTGTTTACACGGGGGGAACAAAGAAGAGGGAGTTTGGGAAGACCACGATGAGCAAGGATTGAATAAAATTCTTTCAGAAGGGTATGAATAATTGGAAGAAGATATTCTCAGCCAGGGATGAGCCCGTCTACCAATCGATGAAGGAAAATTGGGATAAATGGTTGGCTGATGATTTGGGAGCAGTTGACTCTAGAGGTTGGAGGCAAAAGAGTATTCACAAATTGTTGGGTACTTGTGAAGAAGATAATGCATCAGCAAGTGGCGACGAGGGGAGTGATGGGGAGGAGAA
>JALLAX010003577.1:0-13469 GCA_036939555.1 Discostella stelligeroides
GGGAGAAGGGAAGGTGATACGCTGTGGGTAATCGTGATGTCAGTTCCGACTGTGGCAAAGGGGCAATGTGAGTAGTGTGTGTGTGTTGGGTGAGGATCAGGGTCAAATGATATGTCAAACGGTCGTATGGCAGTATCATTGTTGATGATGTCAGTTCGTTCAGTGTCAAGTTTCGTTGAGGGAGAGATGTATCCTGCGAGGGAAAGTGCTGGTTGGAGTGCTGCAGCCCAACTGTCGCGAATGAAGTTGTGTGCTTGTTTTTTGTTGTGCTTGATACAGTGAAAAGTGTGATCTCCCCATATATCGTGTTGGGTTCCACATGGACAAGTTTGTGGGCTCGTTAATAGTGGAAGTCGAAGTTTTCTTTTCATGGCAAGAAGGAAGCTCCAATTTGAAAGGCGGTTCGAGGGGTTGCTTCTGTTAAGGGAGATAAGTGGATACGATGTTTGTGGGGTTAAGATGCTAGGTAGTAGGTGCATATGTTCAGGTGCTGTATAGTGTGTGGTTTTGTAGGTCGCATTTATTAGGAGAGATCCGCAAAAAGATTTAATTCGAGAGCGCATGCTGTGTGGGGAGAGTCTTGTTTCAAAATGTTGAACCCGTTCGGATTGTGGACATGTTTGTGGGCTGGCAATGTGTGCAATTGTCGGTAATAGGAGGTAGTATCGTTTTAGTGTCGCTGAGTCGTTGTTCAGATCGAGGTTGTACAAATTCGTGATTGATGGGTGTAGGCGTTTTGGTTCACTGTCAATGCTGAAACGGAATCCATCTTTTGCGCGTCTTATTGATGATGTGGTTGTGATAATAAAATCTGGAATTGCGCGGTGGCATGGGAGAAGTAATCCTAAACCTCCTTTATTTGTGGGCGTATGCGCGATTAGTCGTGCGTGTGGTGGAAGTTGGTCAATGTTTAAGAGCGTGGTGAGGAAGCTGTTGATGATATCGTGAAAACCTGTTGTAAGAGTACTGTCATTCCATGTCGGCCAGTCGGTTGGGGTGAAGTCGAGGGGTAGGTTGTGCATAACGTCTGCGCCAAGTAGGTAGCTTGTTGATCGTGCATGTTTGAAATAACTTCAGTCGCGTGTGTAAGTCTGGGATTCGTGAGTTTAGAGTAGTGATTTGAGATTTGACTGCAGAGATTTGCTCGATGAAGAATTTTTCTGCAAAGAAGGGCAATCCGACCAGTGTGCCGAGTAATCGAAAACCATCTGTGAGTTCGATACCAGTGGATGTCATTTTGTTGGATGGTTTTGTTGAGTATGTGTCGATGCAGTATTGTATGTCTGTTGCCAAAGTTGGGTTTTGTTCTCGGAGAAATGGAATGATGCTCTGGTTGTTGCAGGATGTTAAAATTCTAGATTTGTGTGGGTTAATGTTGCATCCGCGCTCCTTTCCCAGCGATGTGATTTCGTCAAGGAAGAATTGTATGTCGGGTAGGGGAATCATTGCAGACAGGTCGTCGACCCATGCAAATAAGTGTGAAATGCTGCCATATCCGTCGTCACCGGGGTCTCCTGCGAGGAGTCTGTTGTGTGCCCGTGTTTTGGGTTTCGCATCTAACGGTTGTAAAACTCTATTCATTACGAGGGAAGCAAAGGTAGAGGAGAGGGGGCAACCTTGATTAACTCCTTCCTTCATTGCAATTGTTTTCCATGAAGTATTGTTCCAGCGAAGATGTACGTCAGCCGGGTGTTCGTATATTAGTGTTGATATTGGCATAAGTTCTGGGAAGTGTGTGTTGATGATGTCGAAGAGTTCTTCTCGTGACACGAGATTAAACATGTTCGTTAGGTCCACGAAAACCGCGGAGCGTGATGGTAAGTTGTTGTTGGATTGGGGTGAAATAATGTGTTTTTCGATTGAGAGTTGCATGGATTTTACGATAAAGTCCATTCCGCCGTCGATGCCTACTGCATAATTGTAGGGGAGGAGATGATTTCCAAATCTCTCTCGAAAAGTGAAAGCTATGTGGGAAGCCAGGATTCGTCGAATTGCCGTTGGGATTCCGATTGGTCGTAGTTTTGATTTATCATTTATGTCTTTGTGGAGGCAGAATAAATATGTGTCGGTAAAGAATTTCCTTGCTGTTGGTGGGACTTTTCCTTGGTAGATGAGATTGAACATGTGGTGAAGGTTGTTGTTGATTGTTTTGTTGTTAAGGTTGGTCAAATCGATGAAAGCATCGATTGAATCGGCGTTGATTCCAGTTCCTTTGTGTTTGGCGGCATGACGGATTGTTTTGCATATGTCACCTGGTAAAATGTGTTCTTGTATCTGTGGAGGTAGTGTTGGGAATGTGCGGCTTGGGACGGGTTCGGAATAGAGACCGTTTACAATGTGTATGTTTGCGTTGGATATTGTTGCGATTTGGTTGTTATTGCATATTCTTGTGAGTGCAGTTCTATAATTGTCGTTGTCTGCTGCTAGTTGCGCCGCTCTATCTCCATCGGTGTGTGGTGGTTTTATGGTTGTGTTCCAACTTGGCAGGGACATGGCATGTGTGAATAGGATCTCAATGTTGCCTTCTTGAAATAGGTCGAGTCGCCGTATAATTGTTGATCTGATGCTCTTGTTTTGTCTGGTTTTTTTTGATGTAGGTGCTAAGATAAGCAGTTCAAAATGTACGAGGAGCCACCAAAAAGGAGAAGATAGTGAGATTGGCGATTGAACAATGGAATCGATTATTTGTGCGTGCAAGGAATGAAATTTTGTTTTAGCGTTACCGCTTAAGAAATGCTTCCATGTTGATCGGAAGGATGGTGGATTGTGGTCATAATTGTCAAGAATGAAGGCAATTCCGTTTGACCAATTGTTGGTGAGATGTGTATTTGGACCGTTGTTGAAGATGTGGTGAGTGAAGTCGGAAGGTTGAGGATTGAATTGCTGGGTTGGTATTCTGTGGAAGGTGTGGATGTGGGAGTCAAGTGAGTGTTTATGGGCAAAGAAGCGGCGTGGTTGGTTGAGGCAAGTATGGTGGCAACAACAATAAAGATTTAGTTGTCTACAAATGGAAAGGTCAGTGAGATGTTGGGATTGACTGTGGCTGTGGCTGTGAAGATGTCGAATTAGTGTGGTGAGTGTATTGAATGGTGGGGATGATCCAGATGGTGAATGGGTGCATCCCATTATTGGGCATGGGTATTTAGAGATCATCATCATTTTCATCGTTGGTGAGTGCGGTATTGGCTGCTATGTGCCAACGTAGGATGGTGGTGTGGAGTGTTGTTGGATTCGTGTTATTGTTAATTAAATTTTGGAGTTGGCCGTGGAATTGTGGTGGGCAGGAATCAAAGAGTGATTGTTGAGAAAGCTCTTGTTGGTCTACGTCATTTTGTGTGTTGTCGGAGGGAAGGGCGTGTTGTGGTGAGTGGATTGTTTGTTGATTGTGTTGTAAATATGTTGTGCAGGTAGATCTGTGGGAGTCAAGAAGTGGTTGTCCAAAGAAAATTAGTGGACAGGGGGTGCAGCATTGTTGCCATCCAATGGAAAGTAAGGTAGTTGTGTCGGTTGAGAGAAGGAGATCGTTGTGTATGCCTGTTCCGTGTTCTTGGATGTCGTTCATACATGCGTTGACATTAATTTGATCGATTGGATCTTCGATACCATTGTTGTAGAAGGGGCACGCGGTGACGCGGCAATTAGTGGGAAATGTCATGACTGTTGGTGGGGAAGTGTCAAAGGTCGGCGTAGTTGTTACCAGCGGAGGAAGTTGGTGTGGGTTTGTGATGATGCGTGGGGAGGAATGTTGGAAAGTGCTTCTGATGTGTGTGATGATGATGGAGTTGTGGGTAGTTGAGCTAAGTCGTAAAAAGGCAAGTTTTGTCGATTTGTTTGTGAGGATTGGGACGAATGTTATCTCTTGTGTTATAATAAGTGGTGGAACTAACGTAGTGATATTGTTCTCCCACATCACGGTGAAGATTTCCTTTTTTTGTGTAGTGATGGGGATGGTAAAAATAACGTATATTTGTGGTTGTGTGTTTGTGTGTGGAGCAGTGGGAACCGCTACAGATGATGTGGTTGATAATGTGGATGAGGCTCGTTGTCTTTTGGCTGATGTATGGATGTCAGTGGATTTCTTTGTGGGACTACTGTGGGAAATGTCCATGGAGCGATGGAGGTGTACATTGAATTTCGCATCGCCAACAAAAATCAATACAAGAGAGAAAGGCTTTGACAACTTCTTGCCCCTACACAATAATCAGCGCCATTACCATGACGTCATCATGGACCCAAGTCCACATAACTGGGCTATCACGATCCATTTCCCCCACCGATGAGGAAATTGATTCGATGCTTGAAAAAAATTATCAGCTGTCATCATTATCATCATCGGCGTCTAAAAAGGATGGAATGGACGAGGATAAAATAATCTCCTCCAAGTTGCAACCTACATCATCATGTTGTGGCTGGGCTGGGACAGGAACAACAATAGTGAAAAGAGATAGTGAGGGCAAATGCCGTGGATTTGCATTCGTCTCCTTTCATTCCTATGAATCGGCATCAATATTCATTGATCGAATGAATAACAGTAATTCCAATAATAAGACTATCATAGAGCAAGAGAATGCTACAGACGGTTGTAGCGTACTTCCATTGGACCTACACGCCGAGATGAGCACGCCAGGTAACAAATCACGGAATAAAAAGACAGAGGATAGCAATTATTTGCCGGATTTACGTCTAAGAAGACAAAGGAAGCAACCGATACGAAAACATCCCGTGATTACTAGTTCGAATGGAAAGCGGACAAATTTAAGCAATAGTAACAAGGCTGGATAAAAATTCATACGGATTATGATGAGAGTGGCGGAACGACCAATATCAACACGACAAGCTGCGTGGTGAATGAGCGCTAAACTATGTGACCTAATCCAATGCTGTTGGTGATCGATACTTCATTTGTGATTTGCGGCATCAATATCACCCTGGACATATCCCCATCATATCAACTCTCGTCCCATATCAGCAGCATGGCCCACTCCGTAGCTTGCGCATTATTTCAAGATATTTTGGATTGTCAGAAGACACAGCGCCCGATCGAATGAGGTAATCAATTATAACTTTTGTGGTTGTAGTTTGTGGCGGTTTGTGGGTTTAGAATGTTTGACAATAGTGATGATCATGATGGGGTGTGGGTAGGTGAAAGTAGAGGAGTTGGATAACGTGAGAAAAAAAGGGAACCTGCCAAGTGAATCACATAGTATAACTCNGATGGATCCGAATTGTACGGATCCATCGACTTCAATATATCTGCAATGCTCCAAAGGAAGAAGGAGTCCACCTCCCCATCCACTGCCTTGGGTACAAAATTCTGCGGTAGATATAAATCAAAACAGAATATTACCACTCGATGTATGACACCCCATCCTCGTCCCTGATCCGGTCGACCATCGTCGCCTCCAGTAGCTGCAGTGATGGGACTATACGTTTCGTAACTTACGGCACCGGCCGATCGAATACCCCGCTGGGCCACATCCGAGGGTATACCCGCCTCTTCCATGCATTCTTTAATCACATTCTCCATTAATGATAATCCGTATGGTTGACCTCCCGCCACAATATGATCGACATATCCTGGATATTTGGATTTGGATTTAGATCGCCGTGCCATCCACATTCGTACGTCTTGGTTGTGATTGTTGTTGTTGTGCGAATAATTGCCCTCTTGTATTTGGTCGTGGTGATTGTTCACGACGAGGCCATTAATATGTACACCATATTCGAGTATGCCCAGCATGGGTACTGCCGCCCTCTCAATGAGGAATACGGGCTGCTTGGAGTTGTCAAAGGCATCCGACACGGGATATAACTCATGGCGCCATCCGGAGATAATTCCCAAATTGTGTAATTCCATCATTACCTTCGAGACGGATCGTGTTCGCTGGTCGAAGGTAGTTCCCGCGGCTTTACCAAGTGTCAAGTAGGTCGTTGTTGTTGTTGTTGTTGGCGGTGGTGATCTTGCCAGAAGTGGATGACGACCATTTTCATCTGTTCCGTCGCACGAAGAAGATGATAGTTCGAAAATTCCTTGATTTGTCTCATGATCAATATCATTTTCATCATTTTCTTCTTCACTGTTGATATTGATATTGATGAGAAGTTGTGCAATTCGGGGTGTCACCCTCCCAAGGACATGACCATCCACAACAAAGTCAATTAGACTGGAATGTATATCGCCTGGTATGGAATTCATTTCGTTGATACGATATAGCATGTGATCCATGGATGATGAATCCAAAGAAGTGGAGGAGTGGTTGTCATCGATGATGCTATTTTTATTGTTGCTTGTGTCGTACGCCGCAGACAATAAAACTACTCCTCCTATATGGCTGCGACTACTGCCAATGACACCATCGTGGTGATGACTTCGCGTAGAATGTCGTTGGTGTGGCATCCGAATCGGGCGTTCTTTCGTTGGCAGGAGGCGCGGTGGTGAGAAATAATATGCTGCAGCGGTTCTAGTGAATCGCCGTGACGAAACTGCAGCGGACGACGCCGAGAAGAGCATAGTAGTAGTAGTAGTTGCCATCGTTGCAGCTGTTTGGATTTGGAGTGCTATTATGACGATTGCGGCAACATTACAAAGCGAGTTAGAATGGATCATGATCTGGATGTGATTGTGATAGCCGGTGAAGGTGCAGAATGATCATTGATCATGATGTATCATTATGTTTTGATTGAGCGGGGGTGCGATTGTGAGTGCTCCTCACTCCTCATCATGTAACGGGCGGGCCTCGAACTTCCACGTGGCCATCTCCAAAAGCAAACAATGTGAAATGGATTGCCAAGAAATATGAAGACTTCAAAGCCGGATTCAATATCTACTTTTCATCAGATTGATGGAACGCATTAAAATTTTATCCCCTTCCACAGTTTCAGTAATATCATCTATTTGAATGAATGCATTGCGATGATGTGTTTGACCCCCACTTCAACGATTCAATGTTGATCATTATTTGCTGATGCATGATCTACGAGAGAGATCATAAACAATAATCTAACTTTTACCCTGCCTCACGGCTTCACGAATGGCCTTGAAGCGCTCGACGCATTCTTTCTTTGTTTTGCCTGGAACTCCCTTCGCAATCATTTTCCAGCGTTCATTCTTGTCCATATCGGCAGGATACGTACGAAGCATCTCCTGCAGGAGAGAATCTTGCTCCTCGGTCCATGGTGTGTTCTCGCCCTCTCCGTCTTCCGCGTTCGTATTAGTACCCGATTCTATGCCGCCAGTGGCATTACTGACAGGAGAACCGGACGCAGCCACCGCCGCTGATGCAAGTTGATTATACTTCTCAATGCATTCCTCTTTCGTCCGGGGGTTTGGCAATTTGCATAGATTATTCACAAACAGTGCGATGGCATCCCACCGATTGCTACCCCCGGCAGGATACTTCTTAATTGCCTTGGACAGCGCACTCAATTCCTCTTTACTCCATGGATTTGATGCCTTGGCGAGTTTCAATTCCCGCGCCTTCTCGGATGCTTCCTTCCTTGCCTCATTGCGTTTCTGGATGGCGACGATGGATTGACGTTCGGCACCGGCAGCAGTTTCAATGGCGCATTGTCTCACGTCGACCAAAGCCGAAACGCACACGGGTTTAGTGCTTCCCTCCTCGACGGCTTCGGGTCCACCCAAGATGTCGTTGAGGGCATTAAGTTCCATCAGCGACAACTTGTCCGACAAAAGTTCAATCTGTGTAATAATAGAGCGATTTGCGTGATGATAGAAGGAATAGTGATGTGTGTGCATGAGAAAACAAAAACGCGAAACATGTACTGATTTCTTTGGCCATGTCTCCTCTTCCGCCCCGCCCCATCACTTACATCATCGTTCATCTTCTCCAAATCATCCCAAACCGCATTGTTCCCAATGGAAACATCGTTGGGATTGGCAGATTGATAGGCGGCCATGGTCAATTTGCGAAAAAGTTGCTTCGATTTGCGGAGTTGTTTCTTCTGCTGTTCTTTGATTTGCTACTCGGATGAAATACATTGCATTATGCGATCATGTTAAGACGAGAAGGATATGCAAAATTCATGTTGTAGCTGAGTAAGTCTTACCTTTTCACCCTTCTTCTTCGATTCTATTGACGTGATGTTTCGGAGGAAAAGCGGGAGCCAGAAAGCGGGAACAAGGTGTGAGAAGAACAAGATAACAATCGGATGCGCTGGTTGTTTATGCAAAAACACACACAACAACAATTCCGTGTTTACTCACCTTCCTCCAATCTCTTCTTCGCCATCTCCAACTCCAGCTTTTCCCTCTCCCTCTTCTCCGATTCCGCCTTTTTATTCTCCTCCAATTTTCGAGCCTCCTCCTTCTCCCGCTTTTCCAACGCCACCCGTTCCCGTTCGCGTCGTAATCTCGGATCGGCCGCCATCGCCCGCGTCACAAGTAAATTAATCCGTGCCATTTCCTCCCTCTTCATTTTCTTCACCTTGCGATCAATTTCTTGTTTCATCCAACGCTTCTCTTCGCGACAATCAGCACNTCACCACCACCGCCCTGTTGTTGTTGTTGTCTCATGGGATCATTGAAACTTGCAAATCTCAAATTCCTTTCAAATACCGGTCCATATTCTGCATAAAATTCCTCATCGCTCAATATAGTACCTTCCTTGGGAATGCTCTCATCAAAATCCACCGAACTGTCGTAGGATCGCCGTTTGATAGGGTCGCTCAATGTGTCAAAGGCGCTCTTGACCAATAGGAAAATTTCATCCTCCTCCCCCCGACCGGTCTTGTCGGGATGGTATTTCAAACAGGCCTTGTGGTAGGCGCGACGAATGTCGTCGGGGGAGGCGTGCATGGGCAAGGAGCGGGATAAGACTTGATAGTACGACAACTTTTGTAGTTTGCGGGAAGGGAGCGAGAGGAGATCATACTCTTTTTTCGATTTTTTATTATTACTGTTGTTGTTGTTGCCACTGGAACTAGTACCGCCATGAATCGAGGACGACGATGTTGTTGTTGTGGATGATGCATTGTAGCGCGAGTCATGCAAGAAAGTGCGTCGATTCAACAATCGAGATTCGTAGGCGAGATACGCTCTGCCGGCGCATTGGACGACGATTTCTTCGAGAGCATGGCCGTCGGTGTCGTCGTCATCATTGCTGTTGGCGGTGGGCCAGTCGAGAGTGGAAACAAAGGTGATGGTGGGGGCTGCCAATGATGTCGTCATTGCATCGGTTGTCGATAAATAATTCGTCGTCGTCGGCGTCGTCGTCGTCATTTTTATTTCTCTTTGGTTTTTGCTTGAGTTTGAGTGGATGGCGGGTCGGGTAGTGGAAGTGAGTGTGGCGGCCAGACGAGGTTGATGGATTTTGGCGGGATCTTGACTTTTGTATGTGTTTGGCTCTTTTTTGCTCCGTTCCACCATGACAGCTGACAGCGTTCCGACGGCTCCTTATCTATTGATATTTCTATAATTCTATTAGAGATAATCATTGTTGGAAAACGTAGGAACATCTAGGCCATGGCTACACGTGGACGATCACGTGGCCACGGACTTTTTACATATGCTGGAATGTACGCAATCGAAACGACACGGTTGTGGGTGTGTCTGAACTCCCACGCTCACTCTTAGCTTTAAATCATCGTAATTGAAAGGTTATTGATTAACGTTTATTGATACAACTGTCGGTGTGNCCCACGCTCACTCTTAGCTTTAAATCATCGTAATTGAAAGGTTATTGATTAACGTGTATTGATACTACTGTCGGTGTGTTTAGAACACGGACGGGCGCGGCTAAGAGGCGCCCACTCTCAACAGGAGCAACAGGGGACATTTGCCATAACCGCGAAGATACCAGGCAAGCTCACCTCCTACCAAAACAATATGTGTCCCGCCCGACTAGCACTTCAACACCCAGCAGCAAACCTGCTCAAACACTATGCTACATTTGGTTGCCCAACAAACACACAACACCGCTGGACACGCGACCAAATGCAAGCAGCTATTGACAGAGGGCCACACATATCAGCACTCAACCCTGCAGCTATCGAACAACTCAAACTCGAAGTGGCTGAAAAAGTAAAACGCGGGCAGGCACGAGTGGTACGGTGGAGTGACATAAAAGACAACCCACCGCCTCAACTAAAAAATCGCCCGTGGCCATGATACCGCACAAGTCCTGACAATTTAGGGCTATCCTCGACTTGTCTTTCCTGGTCTGCCTTGAAGACGGTACAACAGTGCCATCAGTCAACGCCTCGTCTACAAAAACGGCCCCACGAGGGGCTATTGACCAAATTGGACACACATTGCTTCGAATCATCCACGCCTTTGCAGCAGCCGACCCGGCAGCAAAAATATTCATGGCAAAGTGGGACATTAAAGATGGCTTTTGGCGGCTTGACTGTGAAGAAGGAGAAGAGTGGAATTTTGCTTATGTGTTACCCTCTCTCTCCACCAATACCAATGATGTGCAACTAGTAATCCCTACTTCACTCCAAATGGGATGGATCGAGTCCCCACCGTTCTTCTGTGCCGCATCGGAAACAACACAAGAGGAACAATACTTACAAACAAAGGTGAACAGTCTTCCTAACCATAAACTTCTCCTGCTCACAGAACAGCACGTGGACATCAATGACCTACCCATTGACAATACGGGACAAGCTCTAAAATTTGTTCTTGAAGTGTACATGGACGACTTTATCGGCCTAGCAATTCCAACATCTTAGGCCCAACTACAGCATTACTCCAATGCAGTCATGTATGGTATCCACGATGTTTTTCCTCCACATACTGACAGCACAGAAGACCCAATCTCACCCAAGAAACTCATCCAAACGGACGGATCTTGGGCGGTCGTAAAAGACATCTTAGGCCTAACATTTGATGGGGACACCAAAACAGTGTGGCTGGACGACAAAAAACGGATTGCCCTCCTAATGATACTTATCAACTTGCTCCAATCCGGTAAATGCAAACAGTTTAGTATCCCATTCACACAATTCCGGTCCGTCATTGCAAAGATACGACATGCATTCACCACTACACCGGCCGGAAAGGGTTTGCTGTCACCGTTCAATGCCCTACTAAAAAAGGAACCCAAACAGATCTATCTTCATAACAATGAGGTACTACGGACAGCTCTCTCAGAGTGCCGTACATTCCTCCTTCCTCCGGGAGTCAGTGAGTGCACCAACGTTATGTTCCGCACTAGTCACAGGATGGCCCAACTACATTGGCATCACTGACGCATCATTGTTTGGTGTGGGTGGAATATTTTGATTCCAGTGGCCCCAAGCTATTACAGCGGCAGTCATCTCCAAAGCAAACCCAACAGGGACACTAACAAACAATGATTTGGAGATTACCGGACTACTTCTATTATGGCTTGTCATGGAAGAGACCTGCCCAAAGCTGCAAGGCACACACATAGCACTATTCAGTGATAACTCACCAACCGTCTCATGGGTCAGCAGAATGGCAGCCAAACACTCTAATGTGGCAATGAGACTTTTACGTGCATTAGCTCTCCGGCTTCAACTAGCACGCACATCACCATTGACCCCATTACACATCCCAGGCATCGACAATACCATGGCAGATTTATTGTCCCAATCCTTTGGATCAGAACCCAAGTGGCACTGTCGCTCGGACAATGAACTAACTCATTTGCTGTCATCTCTATTCCCACCACCTTCACAGGCCTCTTGGACTCTCTTCCACTTATCCTCAAAGATCTGTACAAAAGTGATTTCTACATTGCAGACTCCGGGTTCTACAACTTGGCGACGACTACCACAAAGAGGGAAGTATGGTGGAAACATTGGACCTCCTACATCACACCTCTGGGAATGGACCCTCTCCTTCAACACACGGCTTATCCCTTGCAGGTCAGAACACTCACCGGATTTGCCACCCGAGTCCACACTGGGTACTACGGCAGAGGCCGCCAAGTTGCAGCTTGTTCCACGCATCGCACAGATGCTCAAAGGGTTCAAGAAAGATGACCCACCGACATTGAAGAAACTACCTGTTGAAATCAACATTCCAGCAGAATATATTTCCCTCTGCAGTTTACGACCTACAGCTACAGAGATTGACAAAGCAACAGCGGACTTAATTCTCATTGCATTCTACTTTCTGCTCCGAGTCGGCGAGTATACAATCAAGGACACCAAACCTAACGCAAGACAAACGGTTCAATTCTGAGTCCACGACATTACGTTCTTGAAACATGACACCAGCAGCAGACTACGGCAACTGCCACAAAATGCAAACACTACTGACATACTAACAGCGCATAGCGCAACACTAAAATTGGAGAACCAAAAGAATGGCTGGAAAGGGGTTTGCATTCACCAAGAATGCAATGGAGAGCACTACAACTGCCCCGTCTGCGCGCTTGGCCGCCGGTACGTTCACATACGCTCACACTCAGACAATGAACATACATTTCTTGCTACTTGTTATACACCGGCAGGAGCACGTAACATTTCTCCCAAGCACATCAGCGCAGCGCTCAAACTAGCCGCCATTGCTTTAGAATACCCTTCGCTGAGAGGAATCCCGATCGACAGAATCGATACACACTCTCTGCGAAGTGGCGGAGCGAACGCCTTGGCCATCAACGGATATTCCAACAGAGAAATTCAAAAAATGGGATGCTGGTGGTGCAGTGCAACCTTTAAGGAGTACATTAGGGAAGAACTTCAAGTCTATTCCATTGGAATGTCAACAAAAATGAAACACAAATTCAACTTCGTCAATATTGCCGGCGGAGTCTTCCGTGACATAACACAAGTGTAGCAACAGCAGCCTAACAACTGAGGACCTGCCGAATGACAGCAGCATTGGACAGCAACCATACTGCTTGACAGGTAGCCTCATCTCGTTACACCACACTACACCCACCAAAGGTCTCGGCATAATTTTTGATGGCTACTTTCATAAACATGCGATGTCATGGGGGTCAGCCTCCTCCCTTTTCCCACATGCTGATGGCCCGCCAGGCGCAATGGGACAATTTGTCAGCGGAAAAAGCCCATCCAGGCTTAACCCTGCAAGTTTTTGGCACCACCTCATGAAATTACCGTTGATCCTCTTTGTACATAGATAGTATCCCTTGTAACCTTGTTTCAGTATCCTGGCTCATGGCATGCGACGAGCAAGAACGAAGGTCCAGTGCTTGCACTTGAACATCATTATTTGATGTGGCAGAGGTACTCTAGGAGGTAGATGATGACATCGTAGGCCAATAAAAATAACAACATTCGTCGTCCAGCGTGGCAATCTGTGGCAATCATGGATGGAGGCAAAATCAAAATCATTCGGTTACTACACATTCACTGTCCACTTTCGGATGTTTATTATCTACTGCACTAACATCATCCCTCTTCCATACAATTTGGTGTCAAGACTTGTTTGACAGAAAAGGGGGGCATACAATTACCATCATGACTGCATCCGTGATCTCTAAGGGCATTTCCTAGCCACAATGGATGGTCCT
>JALLAX010003897.1:0-10271 GCA_036939555.1 Discostella stelligeroides
GTGCTCTTCTCTTCTTGTGAACCTGGGTGGTGGTGCCGTCGTAAGATCTGGCGGAGGCACATGCAATGACTGCAAGAACAGCCACAAAAGCTTTGGTGTTGAGCATATTATTGTTGTCAGAGGGATGATTGATTTGAGGGAGCGTTGTTTATGGCGAATGCTTTCACAATTTTGTGTGGTCATTGTCAATACAACATAATAAGAAGATTGCACATGAAAATCAGAGTTAGGTGTGTGGCACGAACTTCTAGTTTGGTCCCTTCTCTCAATTTCTTCTGGCTTCTCGTCCGTTGATCGACGTTGAGAAATCAAGTATCAGTACCAAGTCCAAAGTCGCCATCCTTCCAATCCAACGGAAGGAGAAAAGGGGGCAAAGCAGTTATTGCTATTTGCCCCCTCTTTTCGACATTTCTCTTCCGTGAGTGGTACAATTCTACAGAGGAATTCATTCCAACAAAACCACTCTTTCCATCCAACACCCATCCACAAGAACAAGCAATCTCGATCACGCGGCGAATGGTGTTCGTAGGAGGAGGATGGCAGTATTGGTAGTAATAGTAGTAGTAGTAGTAGTATCCATCTCTCGACTCTCTCCAGAGATCAACATCATCGTCCCCTTCTGCTCTGGGATTGATTCGAATTCGGCTGTGAACATTTTCAATCATTATCTCACTCAATATCATCATTAAACACTGCTTCTGCTCTGATCGGACACCTGCACCTTGCACTCTCATTCCATAATATTACTACTATTCCGTTGTCCTTGATAATGCCACCGATACCGTCATCTAAAGAACCATCGTTTTCATTCTCAAACTCCATGCAGCAACAGCAGCAGCAACAACAACAACAAACCAATAATATCACTACCCCACACAACAACGATGTCCTATGCGGTCGGGGTGGTGTCGTGAACTCCCACCCCGGCAATGAACAATATCGCGAAATCGTCGAACGGAAGAAGCGCATATACCTTACCGCACGCTTCAAACGCGAGAAGCGTCTCATCGCTTCCTCCATCGTCGAGGAGGTTCGGAACATGGATCCACCGGGACGATTTTTAATGAAGGATCCCATTCGAAATGTGTGGCATGAGATTGGCGACGAGAAGGCACGCGACAAAACATCTCAGGCATTGCGGGAGAATGCGTTGAATGTAAGGAAGCAAATGGAGGAGGAAAATAAAGAAAAGAGACGTTTGCAGCAACAGGAGGAGCAGCAGCAGTATCAAGAGGAGGAGGACGAGGAGGAACCGGAACAGGAAGAAGCGCTGGATGGTGGCAAGCTTGTGGACGAATCGAAGGAGCTGGTGGATGCGACTGCTAATGCACCTTTTGATCACTATGTCAAGAAGATTAGTAGTAGTGGAGGATCGGCTGCTACTACCACAATTACTGCGGGAGTTGATGGATATTCCTATAAGGCTCAACAGCAGCAACTGCAGCAGCAGCCACATCATCCTGCAGGACCACTAGCTCCATGGGGATATGCTTCACATCCTTCGCAGGGTAATCCATCTCAGCCAACACCACTACATCATTATCCTTATTTATTCTCTACTGCTCCGCAACAGACGGGTATACTGCAACATCGGCAGCAGCTGCAGCAGCAGCAACAACAGCAACAGCAACATATTGATCCGTATGATGGTGGACTACCACTACCACCACCACCACAAGCACATTCTCAATATCCACAATATATTCCACATCTGCAATTGCATCCTCAACAACAGCAACAACAACAACAGAATTCTACGGTACAACCAATCATGTTACCTCCAAGAGTGTCATCACTCAATTCTACTCCTCCACTTCCTCCGGCTGGAATTGTAGAACAAATGGCACTGCATCCTACCCTGTTGCCAGCTTCCATGCGACAATCGACGTTTGGCTATCCATCATCAACAATCAATCCTCCTCCTCCAGTTCCAGCCATAAACGATGATGATGATGATGATGATGATAATAATCATCTACGTTCCCACATCACGGGCCCTCTCTCCGCCACCACCATAACACCGTCACCAGTACCATATCCACCAACGACGGCAACCAATCTTCGACGATCCTCCCTATCAAGCTCGCGGGATAGCTCACCAAGTGATAAACATGTTCAGTTTCAAAATGACTCAATGTACAATCAATCATCAGGACAACGAGGGACTAGTAATGTTTACGATATACCTCTCGTCATTAACTCCAAACAATCACCATCCCGCATTCATCCAAATCATAATCATCTGCCATCGAGTAGCAACCAATCCAGTGTTTCCTCCGGAAATGGTGGACAAGATCTAATGTCACCTCCGAGATCACCCGCGAACCATACCACCAGCGGTTCAGTTCTCAGTCAGTCGACACCTGCCACTCCCTTGGCATTCTTATCAGGCGATTTCTCGGTAAAGACTTCGGATAGTTTGAATTACTATCTGAAAGAGTTGGAAGATGAAATATCCGGAGATGTTGGACAAGAGGTGGAATTGGTGGCACATGCTCCCTTGTTTTATGATGACGATGGTGGTAGTAGTAGTAGAAACGGTAGAATGGATGTTGAATCGGATCGCCGACTTCATCTTCAGCAGCTGATACAACAACAGCACCAGCAGCAGCAGCAGCAGCAGATGAGCAGTCTGGAGAGTCCACCACTTCAGTCTCATCATACGCGACATCATCATCATCATCATCATCATCACGGAGGTATACCATCCTACAGTCGCACCACGCCACGACGACACCACACGAGTGGCGATAGTAGTACCAGGAGTGGCACTGGTTCTGGTCGACGCCGAAAACGACATACTGGCACACATGCTCCGTCCAATTCGGGCAAGGTCCAGCTTGACCTGTCCACGCTAGGTGGCGTGGGAGGGGCAACTTCCTCCACCGCCGGAGTTGCGGATGAAAGCACGCCTAGAGCGTCTCCTCCTCCTCCTCCCACCGTAGTACCCTGCGGTGTGATGTTAACATCGCCATTGCGCAGGTCGAGCTCCGGTCTATCTCGCGCGTCGATGCCATGTGCGCCAGGATCTTTGTACGGCAGTAATGATCAGACACCCACTAGTCCGGTATTTAGCTTGGACTTTGATAAAATGAGCTTGTGTGGCACGGAGAATGTATCTCAGATGGGAGGAAGTATTGGTGGAGCATCCTTGTGCAATGTTTTTGATGATCATGAAGATAATAGTGCCGTCGGGGCCAGTACCCTGATGGACATGACCGTGAGCGTTGGAAGTCAACCCTCGGGTGGTAAGAGTACGAGCAGTAGCAACTATTCTCCCCAAAGTGGGTTGGGATTGCATCATCCTGCGCACAAGCAGCAAGAGGAGGGGCTGATAAATCCACAATCTCTGTATAGTGATAGCGAGAGCTTGATTGGTGTATCTAGTGCGATTATGGATTTTAGTGTGAGCAGTGTTGTTGGTGTGCACAGTAAAGAACATCAGGGGTACGCGTTGGGGAACAATAACGATAATGAGAGCATCATGGGTGCATCAAGTACTGGAGCCATGGATATGAGCGTGGGTAGCAATGCGCACAGCAAGGGAGGGTACACTGGAAGTAGTCAGAATAGCAGTTCCGGCTCGGGTTCAGGTGGTAGTTTGAGTAGAAGCAGTCGAAGGAGCGGTAGTCCCGCGAGCATTGATAAGGCTAGTTTGAGTATGTGTGAAGATGGAGGGAAAGCATCACTTTCAGAATGAGAGACTCAATGCAAACGCACGATAGATGCATTGCAATGTAATTACTTCTAGAGTTTTCATTGTTTCAGATGGATCAGATCATTCAAATTGATTATTGTAGATATTGGTTGATATCCATTTCCAATCCATCTGTTTTGTCGGATGGAGCTAATCCGCTGTGTGAGTTGTGTTACGACTTACGAAGCGAGATATTCCATGAGCGGACTACGGTCATCTACGGTCTACTACTTCACCCTACTATTACACCCAGCTTTCCGGCACTTCGTGCAACATCGCAGGCGATATCATTTCATCCATAGAGGATCCCGATAACTGCAGTAGAATAAAAATCATCGATTGTCTCCTTCAGTAAAGATAAAGACAACAGTTGATACGCGTGAGACGTGAGAGAGATGTATGATGCTGTCGCTAGCGAGATTGACAAGGCATCTGCAATAAATAATGAAGACCTATGAAGACCTTCACGACAACAGCAACAGCCTCTCTTCTTCGCATTTACCCTTCGCCTTGATCCCACAAATAATTGACAAATACGAGACACGATTTTGGGGTGTGCAACAATCTGAATTGTACAAGCCAACTGGTATGATCATTCCTAAGCTTCCAATGTTCCATCCGTATAATCCATTCAAGAATGTCACGCATGACCTTGTTCACGGGGATGATTTGATGTTGCAAGTTCCGCTAGCAATTGCATTACCCAATACTGAACTCGTACCTCATCCGCTACTCAAGATTATAGCAGAAAAGAATATCGATGGTATTATCACACCGTACTTTATTGCACAGACGCTTCCTTATGATCCTGACACGGAAGTTATTTGTAGATACCAGTATTGTTTGTTCCAAGATGCCACGAGCGAGATGATGGGGCATCAATCGATTTGGGCACAGAGTATCATTTATGACCAGGACAGAGAGATCGTTAGTATTCCTCCGACGGCCATAAAAATTTACGAGAGTGAGAAAAATACATTGTCGCCAACAATTCTCTGTGGCAACTCTATGAAGTTGGAACAGGTACAACATTTGAGGGGTAAAGGCATCTGGTCATTAGTTTTGGGGAGTCAAATTGACACTGTGGATCATACAGGTTTGTTGACAGATATTTCCCAAGCATTCGTAGGGTTCACATATTTCATTCCTGATGGTGATGCATACAATGATTTTCTTCGCTCAATGAAGTACAAAACACCGGCAGAGATCATTGCAAACATCCCCTCGTTTCTACTCAATTTACAAGCTGACTCTGGTCAGCCCTTGGTGAAGGAGAAAGAATAAGATGACACATCACGATATTCTAAGGATTACGCTAAGTATCATTTTGTTCGCATGCAGCATCTTCGACATCCACCTGCCCTCGAACTTTATCAACGTGATCCCAAATTATCTTATGTGATGTCCAGTTCGAGAGAGAATGTTCAGTTGTTCCTGGAAAAAATGCGGAGATACAATTAACATCGATGCTTCTCGTTTTGAGTGATGGTTTAGAAAATACATTTCACTTACCAGCCCACACGGTTCTGATGCTGCCGAAGCGATGCGACCAGAAATGATCTCTAGGACATTCATCGCCGGCGGCTGCATTTTCCCCATCGTCGTCACGCATGGGATTGGATGATCTAACGTAAAGAGACCTTGATGATTGAATCAACGAGGAGATACTAGGATGATTCTTCACCCATTGGATAGAATGTGTTGAGTCTGTAAATGCTATGCAACGAATTCGAGGTAACAATGCGTCTTTTCCTTCCTGCTTGAGGAGATAACGGACCAGCTGCCCTCCCGCCGCCGAATGAGCGAGAACGAAAACAGATCCATTAATATCGTCTGCGGGAATTATGCCTCTCGTCCGACGTCGTGTGTGTTCGTCGCCATTCACCTGTCCCATACTTTGTTCTTCGAATAGCCGCCGGATGCTGACATCAAACCCATCTCCTCGAGCATTTGGATCAATCACAACACAATTCATTCCACGACTTCGCGCCTCGCAGAGCAAAGGGAGAGCGGTCGACTGCTCTAACCCTGTAGTCAGTAGATGAAATCGGCTGAATATTCCTGCGCGAACTTTTCCATTGCCAGTCGAAATCAAAAATGTATCGTGTGGATGATGATCATCCTCTAGACCGTGCTGTTTTCTCCCGACTAATGCCTTAATCGGGTTTTGTATTGTAATATTGTCGCCATTGGAGGTCGAAATAGTTTGAACGTCATGATGACCGTTCATGCCAGCAAAATCCCCCCCTCCGCCGTCACACACTGTCACCCAAACCAGGTCGCAAGTTTCGGCCATAATCTCTTGTGCTGCCTCTTGGCACACATCAGCTATCGCATCATACATCTTTCNGGTCGCAAGTTTCGGCCATAATCTCTTGTGCTGCCTCTTGGCACACATCAGCTATCGCATCATACATCTTTCCATCAGCGATAAATCGTTTTCTATTGTCCTTTGAGACAGCTGTGTTCGATGGAACATGATATAGTCGAGTAACGCACTTTGTGCACCGATTATAATATTCACTCTCTTTGTCTCCATTGTAGTGCTCCTTCTTTGACTCCATGGAGTCATGTTCATGTTTTTGACAGCATTTTTGACATGCATCCAGTCGGAATTCAAACCCAAGAGAACGCAATGCATGTCTGGCTCGATGATCAAAGCTAGAATGAACGTGTTCATCATGTTGTGAGTCCTTTGGTTCATCTCTGACTCCCTCACCGTAAGTGGAACTGTAATCTAGATCAATATTATCACTTTCGCTGCAATGATTCATTTTTGATACGTCATTCCCCCGACGAAACAAATCACAAACATGCAATGCAGTGATGATCATAGCCTCGTGCTGATCGTTATTCGAAGTGCCGTAAAGGAGTGGGTCTTTGGTACACCGAGTAGTAGTGCTAGCGCTAATTCTCTTGTTTGGAGATCGTGATCGCCTTCTGGAATGGAACGCAAAGTTGAAAAATGGCCTTGATTTCTTTTCATCGGTTGATTCAGTGTTGTTGTTGCTGCTTTCATTACCATTTGCGTTTGACTGAAAGGTAGAAGCAATGAGGTGGGACAAAGATGAAAATATTGATGAAGATGAGGTTTGTGATTGGTGTCTTGATTCGAGAGAGTCTTTGCTGGTTGGGAACTCAGTACTAAGGATTTGTTGCCCATCCTTTTGTCGTAGAGAGCAATGTGGTGAACAATTATTGATTGAGCAAGCGTGGTGGTTGCTCTCATCATGCTGCGTGCTGCAAATACTATCCAGTCGGTGTCCCTGATGATGATGACGACGAGGTAACGGAGAGTGCACGTGTGGTATACACAATGTCGGAGTATTGTTGCCGGTGATCGCATGCAATATTCGATCGAATATGAATTCTTTCCGCGGTGACGGCGGTGAACCGCGGACAGTGTTCTCCTCGACTCCCGAAGGTTCATCTCCGTCACCAACATCAGCTGTGGATTTCATGAGAGCTATTTCACTTTGTTGAATTCTCTCCCCCTCGGAATTATCAGATATATATGTAGTTACTTGGCAGTTCAGGAGTTGCTACTCCGCATTATCACTTTAGATTGCTGGGTATTGGAGGGAAGAGGGCAACCCGAAGCCAGCGGCAGCCAAGCCCCGCATTATTCGATATTCATCTGGGGCTTGCTTGCCTCCACCACACGCACATCCGGGTTGTCGATGGGACACAGAAGAAGCCAGACTCGACTGATTTTTCCTCCACGTGGCTAGTGGGTCCGCAACTCTCAATCAGCAGTGAAACAATGAAAATAGAAAATAGGTAGAGATTAGAGATATTATTGAGGAATGAGATCGAGTTTGTGCTCTGTTTATGATTATGATCAAATAATAATATCAATTGAAGAACGAGTTTTTTCCAGGCATCCAGTTTTCATAAAATGAATAAAACAATTCAGGGATTGTCACCAACGCAAGTATTTTCACGGTTTTGTCAACTGATCAGTTAGAGTACTTAATTACATCCGTAATCTCTCGAGAAAGTTCGAGCCTAAAGGTTGAGTTGTTCTTTTGTTTTCAATGATTCAACATGTGTGTATTATTCTTTTGTTTCGTCGTTTTGTTACTTCTGTCGAGGGCGATTCATTTCGTGAAAGAGCGGAGAGAGATACATCGATGAATAAGGATGCATCAAAAGTTATGCCCGAACGGAATACCCAACAATCGTAAGACCAACACGTCACCATGGTGCATCCTGGGTCCAAACCACACACAGGGCCTTGCATGCCCAACCAAATGTATTTTCGTATGAGTCGCAATATTATGTCGGTCCGGGCGCATGACGGAAATTTTTATTCATGTCGATCATTTTTATTGATGATTGATGATGAAGTCAGGCAAAACCATTGTGCGTACGTAGCCCATGGAGGAACGACGATGACGACGATCTCACTCGAAAGAAAAAGAACTATAAACCATCACAAATTCACTCCTGAATAGTATCCTGTCGCTTTTGGACGCCAATTCCGTAATTGACCATCACCATGCATGGAGTTGACGAGGTTGTCATGGTGTGCTGTTATGAAGATGTACGCGTTCGATTACGACCGACCAGCCGCCAGATGATGATGAAAGTGGTGAGGTGTCGGACTCTACTATGATATCTCACATCATCATCATTGCATGTTGTATGGACGAAGAGAGAGATTCCGTGATAATGAATTATTCAAAAACACCTTCTCTCTTTCCATGACGAAGGGGAAGGGTGCCGTTGTAGTGCCTTTCGTGTTCCTCGTCGTCCTTCTCTCTTGCACCAGCGGGTGGCGCTGTGGCTGTGTGCTCGCTGGGTGTGTTTCGGATATAAGGATTCAAAAATCCGTCACACATCATAATATTTGAGACATTTTGATCGAGAAAGGCTTCCCATTCCATTTCGAACTCCTTTTCTGAGAAGAGTGTGGCATGGACCAAGAACCTCCCTTTCCTTCAACGAGAAAGCCACAGTTTCTCGACCAACGGATCGAATTTGAATTTCATTCCTTCCTCTTTGGAACTCGTATGAATCTGGACGTAGGTGGATGGATACCAGAACATGACGGGATGCCACCAATTTGAATTTGTGACACTGGCGATGAAAAGTTGATTCACTACTTTTTGAATTGAATTCATTTGAAAGAAGCTCAGCGAGTGTATTTTTGGGCGCGACGTGATGAGCAATGAGAACGAAGGAAGGAGATGATGATGATGATGAGCTATTATTACTAGAGAGTAGATAATGGTGTGTGTCTCTTTTAAGAGAGAGACTTGTCGTCGATGAATGTGAGATCTGGTCGACGATGGGTCGATGGATCATGGGCAGATATTGCGTGTGTATCGGCGTCGATTGTATCGTTTTACCACTCTCTCGTCAAGGGTGGAATGGTTGGGAAACACGTTGATGGAGCATTCTCATTTCGAAGATCTTGGTTCATGTTTGCTTTTGGACGTCTCT
Organism: Discostella stelligeroides; assembly: GCA_036939555.1. NCBI lineage: Eukaryota > Bacillariophyta > Thalassiosirophyceae > Thalassiosirales > Thalassiosiraceae > Discostella > Discostella stelligeroides. The sequence goes on from JALLAX010003897.1 coordinate 9,146, forward strand.
TCTTTTGTATGCCGACTCACTCACGATTTGTTACTATTACTAACTCTTCCCTTCCAGGAATAATATCTATAAATCAATCGCGTTTACTGCGAATTGCTAGGCAGAAAGAGGACTGAACTTTTACGAGAGCGACAAAACCCAAAAGATCTTGGAGTGCGTGATAACAATAATATGAGCGACGGGCGCCAGTCATCTACCGTCGACGGTAGTGACAACACTAGCACCCCGTTGGCATCCGAGGCAACAACAACATTACCATCATCATCGTCAGCAGTAGCAGCATCCAGTCAGTCAGTGTCGTCTGCGTCTACCAGAGTCGCTGGAGGATCGACGACCGTCCCTCCTCCGGGGATGGCGCCACCAGGCTCGGCGTCTTCAGTGGCTCGTCATTCTTCCATTCCGCCGGCCACATTGGGAGTCAATCCACGCATCTCGGGGCAGGCACCAATAGTACCAGTAGGCGTTGGTCCGCCGCCACCACCTCCAACGGGACGAATGATGCCGCCATTCGGGGTATATCCGCCACATCCAGGCATGCACCATCATCATCATCCATATCCTATGCCTCATCATCCACCTCATTCAATGCCTCCAGGTGCAGCACAACATTATCATCATCACCATCAGAACATAATGACGCGACATGGAGGACAACAGCAGCAACAACAACATCAACAACAGCGGAGTACTATGATTCCACTTCCGATTGTAGTCAGTGGTGGTGGGGCTACGGCATCGGCAAAGAAACTACAAAAACATTCAAACAAGGCTGCGGCTTCCTCGATGCTCATGTCGTCGTCTGCTGAGAAAAGTAGGGGAATGGAGTCACCACCATCGCTCTCGACTCGTCCTCCTCGATGGACTGAAAATGAGGTGAGATCTTCACCCTTTCATTATTTATCTTCTTACATCTATTCTACAACCATTTTTTAATCTTCTCTATTTCTACCGGCCATTCACCTGAATAATGCACAACATGACACTATTATATATTCGTAGGACGAAAAACTTCGTGAAATAGTCCAAGTATTACACCCATCCATCGCAACCGCTCCACAAATCCAACCAGAGCAAATTCGAGACATTCATTGGACCACCGTCTCAGATCGATTACACGCCAGCAAAG
>JALLAX010004071.1:0-10957 GCA_036939555.1 Discostella stelligeroides
GGACAATGAGGAGGTTACATCGAAACATCAACTCGTATCGGCGAAACGATCCGAAGTGGAAGCCAAGGTACAATATCTGACCAAAACCCTTGCCGAAATGCAAAAAAGTTTGGAGGAAATATTGACGGAAGAATCGATTCTGGAGAAGAAACGTACTGTGAGAGAAGAACAGATTAAGTTATTGAATTTAAGGTTGGAGAAGGGATGGGACGATGAACGGAGCGAAGTGTAGAGTGTAGAAAAATAGGAAGCAGAGAGTGATCTTCTTCATATTGCAGTTTTCAATGTGAAGAAGAGAGAGTGAGCGGACGAACGAGTGATGGTAGGAGAAATAGAAGTAGTGTTCTCGATGGGCACATTATTCTTTGTTAATGTTAATGGTGTAATAATAATATACCAATCATCATTCATTTTACGCAACTTAATCTACAACATGATACCTACCATACACTATATTAACCGCATAGTCCCAACAAACTGCTGAAGAAAATTGATCCCATACACAGTATCATCATCATTCTTGTTGTTGCTGTTGTTGTCGCCGACGAATCGTCTTTCCGTTGGATTTGACTCATCCAACTATCATCGGCCCACGCTCGAAATGGAACGGGTGGTGAGGTGGGACCTGTAGGCGAGGGTGCATTGGTTGCTTCTACTGCCACTTCTGTTTTAGATATCGTATACCAGTCATTGCACTCGGGGCAATACCCAGTCTAAACATTGTGATGGAGAGTGAGATAACAACAGAGAGTAAGAGTGTGGGCATTCAATAAATATTCAATGCCAAACTATCTAGACTGCCACGTACCGTCACGCACTCTTCAAACACTGCACTCAATCCTTCACAGCCATCAAAATTAAGCAATCGCTGCACCCCAATAATAGTTGCCGCAATGCAGTAATATCTGAGTCTGGTTACAATCGCCTCGGCGTGGTAGCCCNTGCACCCCAATAATAGTTGCCGCAATGCAGTAATATCTGAGTCTGGTTACAATCGCCTCGGCGTGGTAGCCCAACTCATCCGCTGGACACTCCAGTCCTCCGTTAATAATATTTAATGTCCCACCAAAACTTCCCTCCAATGCTTGAATGTGGCACGTGGATGCATCCTCGGTGGGCTTATTGAATACCCAAAACCAAATGGCCGTCCCCCAAGCGTACTTTGGTTCTGTCGCGACTAAATCCGGTTGCGAACACAAGGTATCCGCCGATTCCGCCAACACCTGTGAGGCTTTCATGTAATTTGCATTCCAGGATAATTGGATTGCACCACGTCCAAAGTATGCAAAATTTGGATTCATCATCCCACTTAAGTCTTCGCTGTCCACCTCGGTAGTTGGACCGCAGACACATCCATGGGGAGGTGTTACAATTTTATCACAGTACTGTTCAAAGAATTGACCATTGGCAACGAGACTTATTTCACAATATCGATCTTCCCAATTAAAATTCTCATTGGCACAGGGTCGGCAGTATGTCCCACTTGCCACCTCAACTGTCCGAGCACACATCAATGCCTCTCGAGCGGCCGTGTATTGTGCCGATTCATGGGTTGTATGTCCAATAAATGCCGCCCACTCATTTTTCTGTTGTTCCAATGTTCCCATCTTAAATATCTTTTCGTCGTATCGTTCATTGATCATGTCAATCGTTTCACACAATCCCTGGTAGGTATAGGGATGGACGGCATTCGGAGCGGTAACATTGAACATTTCTTCGGTAAATATATCGCATGGTTTCGTCTCTGCCTCCTCGTATTCCGATGCCGGGGGTGGTTTGAATTTGGGTTTCGAAGAGTCCCAACACCAGCATAGACCCTCGACGGAACATGGCCACGTCCACTTGGTGCCGGACTTTAAGCAGACGCTGCAATCTTCATCGGTGACGGCTTGCAGCGTGGTGTCGCCGATGCATTTCAAGTTGCCGCCTCGACAATTTTCGCAGCTCAAATTTTGGGCCGATCCGAGACGTAGAATGAGTACCAGGAGGAATGATGCGAGTATTGAATGGTTAACTGTCATCGTACGATGGATGAATGAAATCAATTCCACATCCAGATTACCATAAACATGATCGCCGAGATTGGATTGGATTTGGATGGAAATGGAAGGGAGAATTACTATGCGAGATGGGAATGGGATGCAGGATGGTTGGACTCTAGGTTGGAGGAGGTTACCTAGTTGCATGCAGGCTGTTATGTATCGTACGTAGGTACTGAAAAGAGGGAAAAGGGCCGCTCTATCTCAGTTTAAGTCGAGTCCAAGGAGCCTCCCGAACAATAATTGACTAAAACTACAACGATTATTGATGATGATTACCTTTCTAATTGAGTTCAAAAGATGGAGTACTAACTGTCAGATGTAGATAGATTGCGTGGCGGAGTCCATGAAGTTTGTGCTGTGATTCTTCTTTCAATCATCATGGTGATGTTTCTATTCCAGTCAAGGAAACACACCTTACTCTTATTCTCCGCAGGACAGCAAAAATGATGTGTGTTATGTTGTGTTGTTTTCTTTGAAATCTGTACAGAAACAACGTCTCAATCCAATATCCTATTAATCAACATACATTTGAAACAGAAGGACCGGAATCTACATTGGCAAGTAAATAATTTGACCCGACAACATTATTTTGCTCATCTTCTTCGGAAACGGCATTCGAAATGACGCATAAAGGGATACCAGCATGGACAGATAGAACATGTGGAAACCAAATGTGATAGGAAATAAATGCCGCAATTGATCCCAAAATCGAGCCAGCTATGATGTCGCTCGGGTGGTGCCAATTATCTACCAGCCTACTAGTTGCACACCACGACGAGAGCAACAGCGGCGCGAAAGATAGAACAGTCAATGTCTTTCTCTTCACCGACGAAACCATGGTTCGACCCAACCCAACCCTTCCAATGAAGAAGAGCACCAAACACACTGCTCCACAAAAACTCAATGATGAATGCCCAGATGGGAAGCTCATCCTCGCCTCCATCTCCATTTCCTCCCCATTGGTACAGTCGAGTGATTCTTTGTTAAATCCGCACATGGCATAAAAATTAGGTCGTAGACGGCCGACATAGAGTTTGATTGTTTGTGTAACCAGTTCTGATATACCAATAGCGACAAGTAATGTGCAAGTCCCCGAGTGGATATTGTGAAGTGGATTGTTCTTTGTCAAATTCGACACGCTGAGAGGGAAAATGGATCCAACTATCACTACTATCGAAATTGGAAGCAGGAATGATATGAACCACGTTTCTTCGGCTTTGAATACGTTTCGTCGCAATTGATTCAAATACGAATACAGGACCAAAGTTGTGAATAATAATAATGATTCCATATGTAATGTCAAACGTTGCAACTCACATCGAAAGGTAACCTCTGACTTTGGTATCAAGTCGTTCGCCAACGCCAAATCAAGTATTACGTCCCCAGCTGCAGTCACTTGGTGGGGTATCGGACGCATAGTCAGCGGTAGTGCCATTATCTTCGGCCCATACACGCCGAAAAGGAAGCAGGCAACGCTGAGAATCAAATCCATTCCTACCGACAACGAAAAGTCATTGCAGATGGAAGAAATAATCTCCCGGGGAGGTCGAGCCTGCTCGTAGAGCGATAACTCTCGACGAAGCTGTTTGCAATTGTTGTATTCACCGTCGCCCATCTCTCAGCATTAGGTGGTATGGTAGTACGACTATGTTTGTTGTTTGTTGTTGGCGAGGGCGGGATGGAGTCATGATTCATTCGATGCCCTTGGTGCTATGCCTGGTGTTTAGCGAGATTTCCTACTCCGTAAATGTATTCATAATCGCTTAACAGAGCAATATCCAAGTGCTTTTCTTCGAAACCGAACATGAAAACATGAACATGAACAGGAAACGAAAGCTTCCAAACACAAGATAGTAGATATCTTGAATATCCTATTGATTAACGTGATTATCAGAACCAATAGCTTACAATTAAGAAGTTAGAATCATGTTGCGGGTGAGAGCGCCATCTCAAGATAATAATTTGTCCATCACTATCGAATCAAGGGAAAGCTAAACTGATCAACTCTGATCACACAAAATATCCATTTCTAGTCTCGCCATTTCCCTGATGTTTTCGTTCTATCTAATGCCTTATCGTCCCCCTTTCGCAATTTATTCTTACTCGTTGCTGATTTACTTTGATTATCATCATTATCCTCATCATCACGATCATCATCGTTGTCCTCATTTGATCCTTCAGTAACAGTCGAGTTTTGTTCATCACCATTTGATTGATCCACTTCTTCGTCTACCACGAATTTGCTCTTTACTAGTTTGCTTCCACCTGCTTTTTCTGCAGTTGCCGCTTTTTTTTCTTGTTGTGTGTTGTCCTCATTCTCCAACGCAGATGATTTCTTGACTGGTTCTGGTTCTTCTACCGCAGATTTTTCATCCTTGTTGTCAGTAGCATCGCCGCACATGCCACAACTTATTCGACAGATGTTGTGTATCAATTTCAGGGGGGCTTCGATCGCTTTATCCACATCATTAATGGGAGTATTACATGCCTTGTCCCGCAAGGTACTGTTCAACTTTGAAAGATCATCACAATACAATTTGTCGATGGAACTATTCGAATCGTATTCGTCTTGGCATTGTAAATCGGCAACATGATTTTCGGTTGTTGTTGTATTTCCCGCAATTAATTCGTCTAGCGCATCCCCTGTATTTGTCTTGATAGAATTTTTGTCCTCTTCTTCCAATGGTTTACTGCCCGGGGCAGACGTATGTGTCAGTTCATTCTCCTGTGCCTCCAATTCTTCTTCAATCTCCTTCGCAAGCTGTTTCTCACGCGCTTCCTCTTCCCTCTTCTCTTCCTTTTTCACCTGCAATTCCTTTTCTTCGATCTCCCCTGCAACTTCTTGAACAGCGGCCTTAATGTTAGCTTCACTATTCCCCCCCTGAAGTAGCGGGTCATCCTCCTCCGTGGTGCCACATAATCCACAACTCTTGCGACAAAAGTGTTTCAGCAGCTGTTGAAATTCATTCTCGTCTGGAATGCCAATGGGTATGTTGCATAGCTCTGTCTTTCCATCCTTCGAGGATGCTAATACGAATTCGAAACAATTTTTTTCAGATTTGAACATGTTGGTGAATGAAATATCATCGTCCTCGCAGGTATCGATATCGGGAAGAGCCTCCTCGATGTAAATCGCTTCCTCGCTCTCCTTGCCGAGATTAAGAAACACCACAAGCGCCAAAGCGATCAGGAGCGTCGCCCATTTGAACATCCCCGGCCGCAGTAGACGCGATGGTCGGACATTAATGGATTGCAATAACGATCTCTGCGCCTTGGATGGTGTTGATAGTGCAACGTGCTGGGTGCGGCGTTGGGTAGTAGACGAAGATGTTGTGCCGTCGGCGGCGGCGGCGGTGTCGTCGGATGAACCCATGAGCGCATGATGTTCCTGCTCCACCTCCAGGCCAAATTCTTCGAGCTCTAACGCATGAGGCATCTTGCGGCTGATGGAAGGGTGCTGGAACCTGCGTAGGTAGTAGTAAAGTACTCTATTTACTGGCGGAGAAGTGCATTGTCAATAATTAATTGTCAAGGATGTCTTCAAGATTAAGACAGATAAAGACCTTAACGAGGGATCTTTTGGCGGGAGCGGGAGCCTCTCTGCCAAAGTTGTTGTTTGAGGAAGAGGAAGTGAAACAAAAAAAGCAATAATTAATAATATGATTGATGATTGATGATGCGTAGACAATGTGCCTATTACCTCGAGAATTATCATTTCACCGAGCAGCGTTGCAGTACTAGCGAGAGTGTCTGTCATCTCTAACGATAATGATATTCATTTTATTATCTCTCTAGACAAGATGCAAGATGAAAAGAAATGAGCCGATCTAAACCAATGCAATATGCAGGACAGGGAGAGGTGCTTGTCTCGAAACATGAAAATGAATACGTAAATTCAATCAAAAGAAGTTGTTCAACACATCCTTCGTTTTTTTGCACCTGTATTTCAGCTTGAACAAGAATGTAAGGCTGTTGTCCCTCCCAATCCATTCGATTGCATAAGGCATCACTACCTTAGACATCTGAGCAAACACACTAATTTGATATTCAATATCGCTGTTGTCTCCTCCCTCAAAAAAATGATACTTGAAAAGCTTCTGACGAGCAACTCGTGATTTGTCTTCATCTCGATTCATTTCCAAAAGTGGAAGAAGAAAGTCAGGCACATCATTATCTGGATGTAAATAGGGTCGCAACCAAAAAGTCTCAAGTGAGTGGTTGGAAGAGTATGTGCTGTCAATACTTGTCTCATCGCAAAGGACCCAATAAAGGTCGTCCCACAATGCAGTCGTGACATAGTTGGTCTCGTGCATTACCAGTTCCTTCAAACTTGAATTATCTGCCAAAGCCGTCACAATCATGCGAGCCGTAGCATCATCAATATTGCATGCACCAACATTGAGATGCTCCAAGTTCGAAGTTCTCAAACAATTCAACAGGCCTTGCCAGCCTATCAAAGTGATGGATGTGTTCGCATAAAGGTCTAGAAGTTGAATCGTTTTGTTCCCGACCAATGAGTTGCCTAGGGAGATAACATCGTCATCTGTAAGCTCCGACTCCAACAGAGTTAGACGACTTATTGAGCACGTGGGGCGAGAGAACATGTTCGAGAAACAACTATACCATCCCGATGCGGTTGCGTTTTCGTTTCCTGATAGTTCGATGATTTTCACAGTGGAATTGATCTTCAACGCCTTGCCGAGGATGGCCATACACTCATCATTTAGATCATTATGGGAGAAAATAAAACCGCTTACTTGACAGGCAGGATTTGTCAGTAGCTTGGACAACGTCGTGCACCCCTTGACCCCCACGCCTTCATTTTCAGAGAAACAAAGATAATGCAAATTTCTCCACCCAGTTAGCACTTCAAACATGACAGCAGCTTGTTCATCAGAACAATTGATGTCGCATAACGAGATGTGGACCAAGCTAGTGAAACCACCGCACTTGTTCAGTGCCGAAACGAACGAGTGGAACACGATCCGTGAAAAGTCAAATTGATGCAATTCAATGTGTTGGAGTTCCAAATTTTTCTCGAAGAAAGGCATGAGGATATGAAAGATATCCAAGCCCATGTCGGAATCGCCCTCGAGTATGAGAGTGACAATGGACCGGTTGCGAGACACGGCATAAACTGAGTTCTCCAGCCAATTCGGATCTCCTCCAGCCAATGCGCTTGTATAGGACATATCTATGTGAATCGATCGTAATGTTTTGTGGCTGCCGATGATATGCGCAGCTCGCTCGATCCAATTGGATCTGCTAACCAACAAGCCATCGACGAATGGGAACTCATTGCGTTCGAGCCCTTGTAAGGTTGTCAGACTCAACGGAATACAACCGATCTCATCATCGTCATCCTCGCCAATCATGCCTGAAAGAAAATCACTCGCTCGCATTGAAGACGATGTTCAGTGTCCAAACTTCTCTTACGCGGTTTTGCACTATCTAGAAAACAAACTCTTCGCCGGCGTTGACCGCGATTGTCATTGTTTGCTTTTTGCTTTTGCGTTGGCTGCTGTTGGCTGGGAGGATTGGCGGGCGGCCGCCCTGAATAATTTTCCGGGGAAACAGTTGGAGACACGTGGAGGTCATAGACAACAATTATTATTGACAATTACCCAAAAAGAGCCCAAAAGGCTAGACAAAAGATGAAATGAATGAGCAGAAAATCATTCAAGAGAGGTATTCAACACTGACTCTATTCATTACGCTTCTGCTGTCCCTGTCCTGTATCAAACAATGTCGACATACCTCGAACAAATTTTGATAAAATAAAAGGGCGGCCCCCCGGATCCATTCAGTTGCAAAAGGCATCATATCTCGGGCATCTTCTGAGCAAACACCTGGACACAAACCACCCCACCCGAAAATGACATTGGATAATCTTCTGACGAGCAACATGCAAAACGACCGTGCTAATGCATTTTCTCCTTGCTTGTCGTTGACGAATGTTGTATCGGCGCAATCAAACGAGATAAAGTAGATCGAGAGATTTACGATCTACTACTCATTGCACCATAAACGTTGCATCGCCCACGTCGAGCGACAAGTACGCAGGAATCCCGAAATTGCATTATTATCACTCGTATTTCAATAAATTAGGTCGATGAATTTGCTTTCAGCTTTGAAACGAGCTGGTTATTCACCGTCTGCCATCGCTCGATGATAGTCTGCGATTCTGTCAATGCCTTTTGCAGTCGGGCGATTTCAACCTTATCCATGGCACTGTCTAGACCTTTCTCTTGGGATCTCCTAGCCCTTTTTCTTGGCTCGGGGCAATTATTCAATACATTGCCTTCTTCATAATGCACACTTAACTCGTCTCGTCTCGGCCACAGTATTGGAGCACATACACCTGTTGATAACACTTCATTATCGTCATCACCATGTCGAACCAAACTTGTGCCACGAATGAATCGCTTCAGCGGTTTGAATAGTGATGCCAAGTCTCCATTCGCATGTTTTTTTCTACCACTGCCAGAACTTATCATCCTCGACGTAGGTGCTGTCACGGACATGGCAAGGGTGCTTCCATGCGACGACAAACTTGTTTTGGGAGCGGCAACAATGGAAATAATAGGAGGAGAAGCAATGGCTGAGGTGGGAGATGTGATGCTGAGCCCCTCTGACGATGATGGCGACCATGGTCGCAGTACCTTGAGACACGATCTTGAATGCAAGTTCCATATGCGCAGTGTCCCATCATTTGATCCGCTTGCGAGCAATGCTGTTCCTCCACATGAATCAGATGCCAAGTTTGACGGATCCAACAATGCCAGGGCTGTAACTGCTTTTATATGACCTCTCAATATTGAAATATATTTGTTTTGATCAACCACTGGATCTGGTGTACCAATAGATGGAAGCACATGAATACCCGATAGAAAGTCTCCAATTGAACCACTCTTCGACACTCCATTACCAGATTGACTCACGTATACATCACTCCCTCCGTTCTGATATACATTTACAAACGTACCAGCAGCCCCCTCGAGAGTGGAATGAAGGGCATGTTTGCACAAATCGACACAATAGATATTTCCATCGGCGCATCCTCCGTATAGCCGACCAGCAGACGAATCAGTGATAACAGTGTGCACTCCGGAGGGTAGACACATTCGTGCTAAAGTTCTTGCTCCTCCAAATCCGTCGACATTGCTACCGCTGCTACTATTATTTGTGGTGCCACCTAGCTCCATAATGATCAAACTTCGATCAAGCGAGCTCGATACCAACCTCGTCGATCCTCGACCGCTCCCTGGAAGAACACACAATGATGTCACTGGCAGATGATGCTCCGACCATGTTTGAAACGGATGAACCGTCGACGACCCGGATCCACCACCACCACCATTAGCGCCATCATGATGATTGTCCACATCAACAAGATCAATCAAACACCAAGCGTTGACAACTCCATCCTCTCCCGCGGTGAACAATGTGGCACCATCGTCCTTATCAAATGTCAGACAGGATATGGATCGATAGTGTGCCTTCCATACCTTGACCAGATTATCTTCATCTCCACATGTCCATTCCCATAGATAACAGGTACCAGTTATCGATCCAGCAGCTAAATATCGTCCATCGGGTGAAACTGCCATGGACTGTGCAGTGGAGGATAATGTTTCGGGAAGTCGGACTTTCCATCTTGGATTGGAACCAGAAAACGACCCGCCTTCATTGCTACCACTTCCCAAGGAGTTATTTGATGAAGAATTAGAGGAAGACGATTGTCCACTGACTAAAAATGCATGATCGTCTTTATTTCCACCACCTGGAGTTCCACCATGCCCCACAAACACAGTGGAATTGACCTCTTCTCCCCCTCCACCCAACATGGATGTGCACGGCACTGGTACCAAACATTTCACACCGAATGCCCCACTTTTCGTGGATGCCGATGGAACACGTAACGGATGGACATTGGTAACGTTGGAACCGGTGTAAGGACAAATGACTTGTATCGGATCGCGGCCGTGAACTCCTCCTCCGGCTGTCGATGCACCACCACCACCACCACCTGATGATGATCCTGGAGGACGGTCAGATATGGCGTAGAGAATGAACGGCTGCTGCTGCTGCTGGAGGCTAGTAGACGGACCATTGATAAAGTCATTTGTGAGTGCTTGTGGGGACATGATTATTGTCTATTCCGCTCTATCTATTCACTCTATCGAGATGGTGATGATGTTGTTCCGGTGAAAGTGAAGAATGATTGGTAGAATTGTCTCCCGCCAAATGCTTTTCCCGCCACCAGCACGCACACACATCATCACACCATCCACAGCTTCACACCTTTTCACACAACACAACATCATCAACCAGTCAAACACATCATCATCGTCATCGTCGGTCAACTTCTTCTTCGTGTTGAGCTCTCTCTCTCAATCCACCACCAATATTCATTCATTCATTCATTCATCATCATCATCACATCCTCATGACAATGTCGGCTCTGGCCTTGCTGGAACTTTTCCTTTTCATTGGAGTGCTGCACAATAACAGCATTCAATTTTCGTCTGCCTTCCAGCTTACTGCTTCTTCGCGATTATCATCAATATCATCATCATTATTATCATCATCATCACTACTAACAAGATTGTCTCAAGTCAGACAGATACAGTGTAAGAATCATTCATCATCATCATTATGCACCGTACAATCGAAAACTTCCATCCAATCAACTGCGGAAAATGGAGATGGCGATGATCTCAACAACTATTCCAATGAAGAAGAAGATGACGATGATGAAGACGGAATGATGCTCACTAACAACGAAATACAACCCATCATTGGCGAAAATTGGATGAAACGATCTTCCAGTATCGATTTCATGCCGGCAGAAATGACCAACAGTAACTCCGGTGGGCAATCCGATGACCAATCCATCTACATGGATGTGGGCA